>BQNB010001369.1:97618-141265 GCA_026074375.1 Tanacetum coccineum | reverse complement strand
TTTTAGAGTAGATTAAACCATTTTCCTTTACTGTCTTTAAGAGTAAGCTTATTTAAGCTTATTTTTCTTTTCAAAGTATTTTTAATAGTGTATCAGTTTGTAGCTTTTTAGTTTATTTGCCATTCTAGTTTATTTCAGTTGCTTATTCTTATGCCTGAGTGCTTATTAAGGATAGTTAAATATCTGTTTTATCTTATTTGCTTATTTCTTGTTTCATTGAACTAACAGTACGTTAGTACTGTTAGTTAGTACTGTTAGTTAATATTGTTAGTACTATTGAGTTTCCTTGCTTAATTTAGCTTAATTGCTTTTTGAATTTGCTTATTAGAGTTGGTTTAGCTTATTTGGTTTGTCTTAAGCTTATTTGAGCATATTTGTGTCTTAGTGTAAAAGTTTTAAGTGTTTGTTCCATTCCTAGCCTTTAAGCCTGCTCTAGCTTACTTTCCTTACTTATCTTTGCGTGCATTTGCTTATTAGGTTTAGTGCCCAATCATATTCACATCTTTGTCATTCAATCATCAATCATCAATCCGTAATTCGATTTTCCATTCAAGCCTCGTTGGGACATAACGACCCGGGAACACTCTATACTGCTTCCGGTTTCATTGATCTCGCGGATTTTGTTCCTTGTTGTATATTTATATTTATTGGTATGTAAAAAGGGGTGAGATCAAGCGAGTCAAATTTTGGCGCCGCTGCCGGGGAGGCTGTGAAAACGATTATCGTTACATTTGACAATTTGTGTTTGAATTTGTGAATATTTTCTTCTATAAAAATATAAAAAGTACAAAAATATTTTTCATTTTCTTTCATTAGTATAATTATCATATAAAAAAAAACCAAAAATATAAAAACATTGTCCATAAAAAAGAAATAAAATTCACAAATTGGTAAAAATACCAAAATATAATATTCTCAATTGAGGTATTATCATAATAACTTCCGGTGAACTTGTTGGTTCCCAACTCGAACAAAAGATTTAAAAACTTGCCATTTGTGTCTCTTACGACGTACGGCTCACCTTGAAAAGTTAAACAAACTAAAAAGTGGGTATAAGGAGGGTTGTTCCAAGGAACTACGACCCGAAAGGAGAAATAAGCTTCGCGCTATTCCTACTCCTCCGCTCACCTGTGCGTTTATCTTTTTGAGAGCTACCGTGAAGTAAATAGATTATTTGGTTGAAGTTGTCCTACCTCATATAAAAACATTGTCTTAATCAGGAAATAAAATTCACAAGTTGGTAAAAATACCAAAATATAATATTCTCAATTGAGGTATTATCATAATAACTTCCGGTGAACTTGTTGGTTCCCAACTCGAACAACAGTTTAAAACTTGCCATTTGTGTCTTTTCGACGTACGACTCCACCTTGAAAACAGTTAAAGCAAACTAAAAAGTGTGGTATAAGGGGGTTGTTCCGAGGAAACTACGTCCGAACAGGAGAAAAAAGCTTCGCGCTATTCCTACTCTCCTATCACCTGTGCGTTGATCCTTTTGAAGAGTAACCGTGAAGTAAGTAGTTTATTAGGTTGAAGTTGTCCTACCTGCATTGTCTGGTAAATACATTGTGAATAATCATTGAAAAAAAAAATTAGTGTAAATTTTCTTTTTATTTTTCTATTTTGTGCATGCGCACTCGTTCTTAAGCCCGTAAGCGTCGACAACAAAAGGCCGACAATATTCTGTTAAATCACCAATTCTTGAAAAACCATTTAAATTAAGTTAACTTTCAATCCTCCCATAGTTACGATGGCCGATAATCGTACTATGGCGCAATTACTCGAAGCACCCACCGAGGGTTACGAGGATGCGATCGTTGTTCCCGAAATTACCGCGAACAACTTTGAGATCAAGCATGGTCTACTTAATCTTGTTCAAATAAACAAAGCCAATTTTTTGGACATGAAAAGAAGACCAATGCTTACATTCGATATTCAACAAGATCATTCATACGATGATAGTTCCCAAAGTCGAGTTACGTCGGTTAAGCTTATGCTTTTACCATTTTCCCTCGAGGGAAGGCCGCCGGATTTTGCTTGAAAAAAGGATACCCCGCGTCGATTCTAATGTGGATCTTGTTTCGAAATTCATTAACAATTCTTACCTCCCTCTAAAACACAAATCTCGAATGAATAAGGGATTTCAACAAAAATTGATGAAACGTTTATGAGGCTTGGCACCAATTCAATGATTTTTTAGGGGATGCCCGCATCATGGGTTTTCAGAATTGCATCAACTCGATACTATTTCTTTTATGCCCTAAAGTCGAAAGATCAAGATTATTGAACTCCGCTGCGGGTGGTAACTTTCTGGATAAATGCCTCGAGAAGGCTAAAAATCATCAAGTGCAAGACCAACAGTTCGTCAATCACGAAGCAAGGCCTTTGTTTCAAAGTGAGTAGGCTCTTTCCACCCATAGTTTATCCGATGTTGCTGAGCTGAAAATGTGGTTAGAGCATTGATTTCAATAAGAAAAACCAAACTCAGCTCCGCTCTGGAAAGCAGTCGAGCAAAGTTGTGTAACTTGCGGGGGTGGTCATTCTTACCAAAATTGTCCAGCCACCGATGGCAACATTTATGGTGGACAATATCCAAAGAACTACATGTCGCACAAGGACCAGTAGTTAACTACAACCAAGGGAATGCCAGTTACCGACCTCAGATGGTTGCAACCATATTTAACTCCGGTTTTCCTCCTATGCAAACAAACATCAAACACCATAAATCGGGGATCAATTTCAACCAAAATTGGGGGAACAATTTTAACCAAAATCAGGGTAATAATTTCAATCAAGGACAAGTTTACCAACCCCAGATTAATCAACCCCCGACTTATCAACCCCCGACTTTTCAAGCTCCAGTTCCACCAGCACCAGGTGTGTCTAAGCCCGATTTTGATAACTACGTCAAAGCTAATGACGCGGTTTACAAAATATGCAAAAATCACATGGCAATATAACGGACTGATCCACCAAAATTTCATGAATAGTAATACGTCTACTTCAGGCTCGGGTTCTCTTCCAAGCAACACCATTGCTAACCCGAAAGGTGATGTGAAAGCAATCACTACCCGAAACGGTATTTCCTATAATGGACCTCAAATTTCTTCTCTTCCTAAAGAGATTGGAAAATGAACCCGAGGGACAAAAGGATACGAGTGCAACCAAGCACAAAAACATCCAACCTCCAAGTGGTCCAAACTGATGACTATATTGTGAGACTTGTTGCTTCAAAAACTAAACCATATGCCTTATCCTTCAAGGGCCAACAAAGAAAAGCTCCGTGAAAAAGCGTTCTCTAGTTCAAAATTTATGGAGATTTTTCGGAATCTCCATTTCAAGCTAAGTTTCGCGGACGCTCTCCTACACATGCCTAAATTTGACCAATGTTTAAGAAAGCTCCCTCATTACAAGGATAAGATGATTAAGTTGACAAAGACACCAGTAAACGAGAATTCGCTCGGCGGTTAACTAAAAAAGTTCTCCCCGAGAAATTGGAGACCCGGTAGGTTTCTTTGATACGTGTGACTTTCCTGAGATGAATTGAATGTTAGCTTGGCGATCTCGGGCATCTACCTAATCCTCTCTCCATTTGGAAATAACTAAGTCTCCCAGCTTTGACCAAAACCCAAATGATACTTGAACTTGCGGATCAAACGATTTCTACTCCAACCGGCATCGCCAAGGATGTTTTCGTGAAAGTTAGAACATTCTTCTTTCCTGCCGATTTTATGGTCGTTAATTACGTTGCCAATTCTCGGGTTCCCCTAATCTTAGGAAGACCTTTCTTGAGGACGGCACGTGCCTTGATATACGTTTACGGTGAACAAATCACCCTTAGACATGATGACCAATCCGTAACCTTCAAAGTTGGTGATACTAAGACTTTCTCCTACAATATCATTGAATCGGTTAACCGAGTCGATGTTATTGACATTGCTTGTGAAGAATATGTTCAAGAAGTACTTGAAATTTCTAAAAGTGGCAATCCTACTTCTACTTTGGACCTTATGATCAATTCTCGCTCGCCATCTTTCACTCCCACTCCCTTCGGAGGAAGTGATTTTCTAATAGAAGAGATCGATGAATTTATTGAACATGATGATTCAATACCACCAGGTGTTGACGGCATCTATTATTCTGAGGGAGATACTTTTTACCTTGAGGAATTGTTAAGTGTGATCAATAATGACCCAAATCTCCACTCCGCCCATCACCAGTTTAGGGCAACTCAATGTGCTGATAAAGTTAAATCTTTCATGTTAAAGATCCTCCCGACCTTGAACTCAAAGATTACCATCCATCTTGAGTATGCGTTTTTGAGGGTGATGACATTTACCCGTCAATAATCGCTAAAAACATAAAAAGATGAGGATTAAACCGCCTGATCAAGGGTTAAGTCACAACAAAACATGCCATTAGGTGGAAGATTTTTTGAATATTAAGGCGATAGGAATCCACGGTTTTAGCACCCAGTAAGATTTTGAGGAGGAAAATGCCAAAAATAGTTCAACATCATAGAGAGTTAACCCAAATTCCATGAGGTTATAAGCAAGAACTTATCAAACTTCTTGATGCCGGGTTAATTTATCTATATTCTGACAGTCCCTGGTAAGGCCGGTTCATTGTGTCCCTAAGAAGGGAGGATAACCGTGTAAAAAATGGAAGGAAAATGGAGTTAATACACACTAGGTTGGTTACGGGGATGGCGAGTTTGCATCGATTACCGAAAACTCAATATGTACTCGTAAAAGGACCAATTCCCATTGCAATTATGGATCAGATGCTTGAAATGTTAGCCGGAATGAAGTAACTATTGCTTTTTCGACGGATTCTTCGGCTATTTTAGATCCCAATTGACCCACTTGATCAAGAGAAGAATACCCTTCACCTGCCCTTAACAGGAATTTTCTTATCTGTCGTATGCCTTTTGGTTATGCAAATGCAACGGGCAAGTTCCAAAGGTGTATGGTAGCAATCTTTCATGATATGATTGAGAAAACCATGGAAGTCTTCATGATGATTTCTCGGTTTTTGTGATTTCTTCTCCTCCTGCCTTTCCTTTTTAGACAAATGCTCAAAGGTGTGAAGACAAAAATCTGTGCTAAATTGGAAAAAATGCATTTATGGTCAGGAAGGGATAGGTCCTGGTAGATTCAAAGTCCCGGGATTGAGGTTGATTAATTCAAAAGTTGTGTCATTGCAAATTTACTCATCCCAACTACATGAAGGGTATTCGCAGTTTTCTCGGTCACGCCAGATTCTACCGACGATTTATTCAGGATTTTTCCAAAATCGCCCGGCCTATGACCCACCTCCTTGAAAAAGAAACTCCATTTATCTTCTCGAAGGAATGCATCGAAGCATTTGAAACCCTTAAGATGAAGTTAACACAGGCTCCAATTCTAGTTGCTCCCGATTGGGACTTGCCCTTTGAAATCATGTGTGATGCAAGTGATTTGCGTTGGGGCAGTCCTAGGGTAACGTAAGACCAAGCACTTCTCAGCCGATACACTATGCGAGCAAACTATGATCAGCGGCTCAAGCACATTACACTACAACGAAAAAAGAATTACTTGCCGTAGTGTATGCTTTCGAGAAATTCTGGCCATATCTTGTCTTGTCCAAAAGCATAGTGTATACGGACCATTCGGCTCTCAAGTACCTGCTTGCTAAGCAAGATGCTAAGCCAAGATTGCTCCGGTGGATTTTGCTGCTCCAAGAATTTGATGTCGTTATCCGTGATAAAAAAGGAGCAGAAAATCTCGCCGCGACCACCTTTAGATTGGAAAGTCCCCATCAAGTGAGCTCGAGAAAAAGGAAAATTACGGAAACATTTCCTCTCGAGACACTTGGGATGGTTACTTTTCGTGGTGATGATAATGCCCCATGGTTTGCCGATTTTGCAAAACTTCCCTGTGGGGGAATTTTGTGATTAAGGGATGTTCGTCTCAACAAAAAAGAATGTTTTTTAAGACGTCATACACACTTTTGGGCGACCCCTTTCTTGTTATAACGATATGTGCTGACCAAGTAATTAGGGCATTGTGTTTCAGGGCTAAGAAGCTTTTGCATCTCAATGCTTGCCCAGTGGACCCACAGGGGGACACTACAGTTGCAATTACACGCTAAAAAATGATTTTTTGATTCAGGATTTTTATTGGCCCACGATCTACAAGGATGCCCATGACTTTGTCAACCCGATGTGACATTGTCCACGGTCAAGGCAAATATTATGCAACGGTTGAATGCCACAAAAAACTCTTATCCCAAGTTTGCGAAATCTTTGACATTTGGGGATTGATTTATGGGGCCATTCCGTCTTCAAGAGGGAACAAAATATATAACGTGGCTGACGATTACTGTCAAAATGGGTTGAAGCAAAAGCATCCCCACCAATTGACGCCTGAGTATGTTTGAAATTTCTCAAAATCACTCTTCACCAGTTCGGTGCCCCTCGTGCTATCATAGTGATCGCCGGAACCCTTTTTTGCAATGCCCAATTTGCTAAGCGGCATGCTTAATATGGGGAGTACTCATAATCTCTCACTGCTTATTCACCACAAAAACAAGTGGGCAAGTTAAGGTATCCAATCGTGGTTTAAAATGAATTCTTGAAAGGACCGTGGGCGAAAATTGTGCCTCTTGTCCGTGTTTTGTGTGTTTTGTGTTGTATGTTCAGGATTTCTCGGATTGTGAAAACTCTCGTGCTCGCAGTTTTACCCTTCATCCACAAGAGTTTCACATCTTCAGCTTCATTTTGGGAATCCAGTATCCAAATCTAATCGACTAAAGTTTTATCTTTTGGCACACTTTATAAACGGCCTTAGATTTACGTAGAGACCCTTTAAAACATCGAGGACGATGTTTAGTTCTAGTATGGGGGGGATCTTCAATTTGATTTTTGCCTGCAACCGTTGTTGTCACGTAATCTCGTTTTTACCACCAAAATTTTTTCAAAAATTAAAAAAAAAATTAAAATATTTCAAAAATAAAATAAGTGTTTTGTCACAGTTTTGAATTTCCCAATGGGTAGAATGAGAATAAATTTTGACTCGGTCGGGCGTGTTGAGCCCTAGCTTTGTCCCTTAACCATTTAATAAAGGAAAGTTTATTAGGTTAAGCATTCGCAGACGTTTTATTAGGAATTTTAAATTTGCGAAGAATGAAAAATGATAGTGGTGTTTACAAGTAGGATGCTAAGCAAGGATTATTTGGAAATATTAAAAGCTTATAGGTGTAACTTGTCGCTTTTTCTCCCAGAAGCTCTTAACCTGACTAATAAACGTGCTTAATTTTGCTTTAACTTTAAACCGACATTTTCTAAAAGAAGCTCTCTCGAAACGAAAATCATTCATCTTTTGTTAGCATTTTATACTTGAGTTTCTAAAAGTATTTTTCTCTTTACAGAATATAGGATGCATACAAAATGAAAAAATAAATAAATAATATAAATGGTGGGCTATAAAGGTTTACTCATCTTCCGGCTCACAACCGATGTTGCCGTCTTCAAAAACAAGGCCCATAGTGAGATATAAATGCCAAGTGCTTTCGTAAGTGTCATAAATAAGAAACCGTGTCAGACTAATTCACTTTCATCTTGTCGGAGGCGTGCCTAGGTTTTGTCATGTAAATGATGACGGTAGTATAGTATTAGATGAAATGAAATTTAATGGTTAAGATTTCTTTTTCTAAACTCAAGTATAATTTTGAACTAAGAATAACTTGCTTTAAGACTTCAAAAGTTGTTGGTTGCCGTCGGTAGATTATTTCGATTAAGTATTCTCCGTGGGGTGTCAAAAACCTGGGCACTTAGCTGATGAGGCTGGGACGTTCCGAGAAGAAAGGTCGTTACATGGAATAATCGTACCAATGAGATCATTAAATTTTTTATGTTTGCGTGCTTTGAGTAATATTGTTTATTTAGCGGTAAATCTAAGAAATTCGGCCTAAAAGGGTGAAGATCCCGCCTATTAATTGCGAACCATTATATGTGGGGTCTACCTGATAACCTTAAGTCGGAAATCGGTGGGATATATCGAGAATATGCTGGTTGGTGGGTGATCTAGTCTTTTCCCCAGAGTTCTTCAAGAAATATCGTTAGGCACATAAGCTAATACTTTCTAAAATTAATGATCTATTTAACTTAAAATTAAGCACAAATCATCTAAATTGAAATAATTGTCGGGAGCGAAAAGTTGACAAGTCATAGTTATAAGTAGTGTTAGCATCTTTACTTGTACTTAACGGTGATTTCGATTTTACGATTAGTTTGGGACTAGTAAAAAATCGGGGACGATGAATTTATCCATCAGGACATCCGTAGATTATTCTATGGACGCTTCTCATTCTATGATCCCAGTGTTGATAAATATAAGGAAGTCAAACAGGTAATTAAGAAATGAAATAGGAAAATCCAAAAAATAGTAGGGATAGTTAGTGTACATATAAAAAAATGGCTGAAAACGGGCACTTGTCAAAGTCATTGATTCTTCGTTCCCCTTGTACGAAACACTCGCACTTTTTGATGTTATTAGTCGAGGGGGATTAAGTTTTCGTGGTTGTTTACTTCATGACCATTGCGTGAGGACACAGCAATACCCTTGTATGTGGGGATTTTGGTATATTCATAATTACACATACCATTTTCCATTAAAAATGGACTTAAATGATTAAAAACGTACCAAAAATACACTGTATTTGTAATGTTTGCATTTGTATTGTGGCAGGAAAGGGATATTCAAGAAAGGGATAAAAAGAAAGCCAAAAATGACCAAACCAAGACGGGATGGAAAAAGACAAAGTCAAATCAAAGCCAAGTCAGAAAGTCAACCCAGACAAAGTCAAAAGTCAACCAAGTGAAGAAAATACAAACTTGAGGGACTAAAATTGCCAAACCTCAAGTTGTATTACAAGAATAAGAAGACAAGGGCTGAATTTGGAAATTGGGGGAAGTATAACTTGAGGGGTCAAAGCCATTTTTTCCCGCCCAACTAAACCCAAGAACCACTCACGGGTTCCCTTCACCTTCTTTTACCCTGCAAACCATTCAACACCATGGATAAAACATTTCCCCCTCCTCTACGATCTCCCGCTTTTAACTTGCCAGGTTGGCAATCCCTCACCATTTCCAAGTGATTTCGATGGCTTAGATGACTCAAAAGAAGCACAAAAGAAATTGAAGGCTGGGATTTGTTTTAGAATCACTCACTCAACAAAGTACAATTTGGTTTTAGTCTTAAAGAAACACAAAAGAAAGCACAGCTGGAAGACCCAAGGAGGAAGTTTTTAGTATAAATAGGGCCATTGTAACCCAAGAGCATGGGGGATTATTTTTTATTTTCTGATCGTTTTCTGATCTAGTTCTTAGTTAAATTTCAGCTTATTTTTATGCAATTTTATTTTTCCAAGTCTTGTAACTTTAATTTTCGTCTTAATGCAAATTTGGAGTTTTTAAGTCAATTCTTGAATCTTTGTATTTCCTTTGTTAAAAGCATTACTTAATATGTTTTAAGTCTTATAAAATCATATAAGTCATTTGTTTTAACTCAATTACTAAGAAATTAAGTAAAGTCACAAAAAATTCCACACTCAAATCTTATCCACAGTTACGAATGAAAGCCAGTTCTGGATGGGCTTATAGACACTACTAGCTTGTTTTACACAAGCTAGAACTGCTTATAGTGCATATTTGTTTAGCCCCTGTTTTGAGTAAGGGTGTTGTAAGTCTCTCTTTTTCTTATTTTTCTTATTTACTGTAGAACTGCTTATAGTGCTTATTTGTTACCTATATTTGCTTATTTATGCTTTATCATGATGTTTAGTGCTTATCTTGCTTAGTTGTTAGTTTAAAAATAGTTTGTGTCACTTTCTTAGTTAGTACTGGTAGTATGTTTAGTTAATACTGTTGGATTGATTTAGCTTATTTAAGTGCTTATTGTTGATTAAAATCTGCGTATAAGTGTCTTATTTTGTTATTTGATAATCTGTTTTTAACAATTTAAGATCAAATAAGCTTGAAATATAAAAAAAGAATGACTTTTGAAAACTTTAAAGGGTATTTGGAACAAGCAGTACTAACCCATCTTAGTACTGCTAGTTCTCTTTTGGGAATTTTAAAGCTAGCAGTACTAACTCCAAGTTAGTACTGGTAGTTAAAACTGTTAGTACTGTTGGTTCATTATTGCTTATTAGCTAATTATTTTGCTTAATTTTGATTTCTTTGCTTTTTAACGAGGTAATTATGCCTTCATTTTTGTTTATGTCTTTAGTAGAGCTTATGTAAAGCTTAAATCGCCTTTTCAAAGCAATTTTAATAGTTTATTAGTTTGTAGTTATTAGCTTATTTGCCTTTTTTAGTTTAGTCTAGTTGCTTATTCTTTGCCACGAGTGCTCTTTTAGGGGTAAGTTAAATATCTGTTTTAGCCTATATGGCTTATTTCTTGTTTATTGTGTTGTTAAGGCTAGCAGTACTATCTCTAAGCTAGCTAGTACTAACTCAACAGTAGTATACTGATAGTTAATATTTAGTCTGATTGATAGTACTGCTGAGTTTCTCTGATTTAACTTAGTTTAATTGCTTGTGAATTTGCTATTAGAGTTAGTCTTAGTTATTTGGGTTGTTTAAGCTTATTTGAGTTATTTGTGTCTTAGCATAAAAGTTTTAAGTGCTTTTACCATTCCTAGCCTTTACGCCTACTCTAGCTTATTTTTCTTGCTTATCTTTTCATGCATTTGCTTATTAGGTTTAGTGCCCACTCATATCCTTGTCATATTCAAACATCGATTATCAATTCGTCATTCAATTTTCCATTCAAGCCTCGTTGGGACATAACGACCAGAAATTACTCTATATAACTTCGGTTTCATTGATTTTGTGGATTTTGATCTTTGTTATATATTTATATTTATCTATATATAAAAAGGAATAAGAATACGCGAGTCATGAATAAAGCGGTAAGAACAACAAGGTAGATAACGGGATTGCCTTTGTATTTAAGAACAACTTGCCTTAGTACTATACATAGTCAAGATTTGACAAGTGTTTTTATTTATACCAACACATCCGTGGTAGGTGAGAGCTAAAAACTAAAATTTAAACTAGAAATTGGGATGATCATTCCATTGCGGTTCTAGAGTTCGAGATGGAGTTAGAGTATTTTCTATGTTGCTTGGTGACGAGGTTTATGGTCATTGATAACTTCTTTCCCAATTCAGCAATCCTATAACGGGCTAGAGAAATTTTATGGTTCATCTATTGCTTCTCTAGTGTTTGGAATCTAATTTGAGCGTTGCTATAAGTTCGGACTTAAAGAGCATCAAAATCTCGTTGAATTCATTAAAGTTCCTTATCCGAGGCCTTCGATTCCATTGTCAATATGCTCGATACGTTCGATGGGATTGATCTAAGCTATTTAAAGTTATCCAGGATTTGTTCTGATGACGCTCGTTAGTTGACTTTTGAGAGCTTCACCAATCTCAAAGTTAGAGGTTGAACGGGGTAAAGAAGTTGATTTTGTTGGTGAAAGAATTACTTCTGAAGAAAGAATTCTTGGGTTTAGGAGTAGATAATTAGAGGCGGGATTGGTGATTTTTTAGTATAGAAAGCTTGTAAAACCTTCATGTAAGGATCATCGGGAAATAACGAAAGGGTAGGTGAAACTAGCAGGACAATTCCAATGAAATTGGAAAAGCACTAGAATAAGTTTTCCCTGGAGTGGCCGGGTTCATAATCCGAAGAAGCCGGAGGAACATTGTTTGGGAAATTGGAAAAAAAAGGGCATCTCCTTTTGGGTGTAGGATATCAGGAGAAGGACATCGTGTCTGCTTAACAACCCAGAGTAAATAACACAAGTTTATTTATTAGTAATATAATAGTTATGTATACTTTACATACCATTGGGAGATATAGCGGCACGGGGGACTTTTCTTGTATGGAAAAGATAGTAGTTATAGTAGTTTTATAAATTGGTTCTCTATAACCTAGCTTGATACCATAATCATGTAACACCCCCATTTTTAACATATAGCAGGGAAGCTAATATGGGGTTCACATTCAAGGTACAACAGTTTACTCAGATGAAAACGAATCAAAAAGAGTCGTTTATGAAAATAAGTTATCATTCATTATTTCTTTAGAGTTTTTACAAAAGAGAGGTCCCAACATCTGTATTTACAAAGTGTGAATGATAACGGTTTTTCCATCTTCATGTCCTCGCCACTCCGTGCCATTAGTTACCTGAGATAAAACATGCTAAAAAGTCAACACAAAGGTTGAGTGAAATCCATAGGTTTAAGTAATATAATTTGAATGCAAATGCGATATTTGGGTTACGTTGATATACACCCAGTATTGAAAACATATTTATTATTGCTATTAGTTCATGAATCCGAGCTTAGGGTTGGTGATACGTTATAAGCCCCTGGGGTACCTTTTCCAAAATACTCGCGTGATTTATAAGATGTGCAATGGTTACACGTAAACTGGGAACACCAACGGGGAGTCAGCCAATAGATCTTATTCACATCATTGCGATTACTTACGGAGATTAATTTAACGGGTTAATTGGATTATGGGGATTAAAGGCAAAGAAGTTACTTATGCAATTGTAAATTGAAATGCATATAAAAATAATTGCATATGTTTATAGATGTATCCCCTCGCGGGTTTATAAAACAGTTGAAATATTGAAATGTGAGTTATGAACTCACCTGAAAGTTATAGGGAAATTGTATAGCAATTATATGAAATGAATATGTAACGGCTGGTCACGGCCAACTGGGGTAATATATGTAAGTCTTAGTTTGATTGATATGTAAGATTTTATATCGATGTCGGTTTTGATATTTTAAATTATCATAACACTGTTTTTTTCCCGGGCATCATAATTCAGAAGGTCATTCAGTTAACGTTTGAGGAGCTAGGGCACTTTAATTGTAAAACCACAAACTCAGTCCGAATGTAATACCAGATGAAAATCCTTAAATACTGAAGCTCCCTAGTTTTGTGGTATGATATGAATCTGGGACATGATTTTTGAAAGCACATCGATGATAAATGATATAATAGTTATAACATAAGTAGTTTTAAGCATTTTATTCAATATCTGGAAATGTTAAGCACGTCAAGCATTAATTAAAGTTATGTTCTGTAATGTTTTGAATGTGTTTTTATACTTTTTCAATATGTTACATTTTAGACCCTTGAGTTTGAAAAGTGGCAGAATATGCCCTTGGAGTTTGCACTTTTACGACTTAATTAACGTATAACTCGTTTTTAACGTAACTTTTTCGTTATTAATCCGTTTGACAAGTTTCTTACTTTTTCAGAATCATCGTGAAATGTATTATCTTATAAAAATATAAAATAAGTATATTTTTATAACACTTTTAGACAGAATGTTTAAATTACTTTCATAAGTCCATTTTGACCTTGTTTTTATGTTTTACCACTTTATACTTTTTACCACAAGTCTTATGCTTTATATATATGTCATGTGTCATATATATGTTAAGTCCATAGGTCCATCAAAGTCCTCATGTGTCCAAGCTTTATAAGTCTTTCATATTACTTATAAAACATAACTTTCATAAGCTTTCATACATCTTTTTATAATCAAAACCCTAATTCAAAACTTTAACGAATCATGACGTGTTTCTTGGCTTTTATCCATTGTAAACACAAAACAACACTCAAATAAGTTGTAAAAACTTATTTTACAATTATATCAATCTTATTCAATCATTATTTCATCATTACTTCATCATTTTACTTCACTTGTACGTAAAACATATCCTAGAAATCCTAAATGTACCTAATTGGTTCATTTAACCCGTTTACTTGTTTTAAACCATTCTAATCCCAAATAACCAACCAAGGGCCATTGTAAACTCATAGAATGAGTTTACAAATCATTATCTATCATTAACTTGGCAATGTGCAGGAAATCAAAGCCTAGAAAACTTTAACGAATCCAGAAAACCTTAATTATGCCCTAATTATCATTTTGACCCGTTTTCTCATTTTCTACCCATTTTAACTCAAATCACCTATCAAATCTTGATTATAGTCCTTAATATAAGTCCGAGGATCAGTAAAATATCATTCCTAATCAAATGTATACAAATTACAAGCTAGAAAACTCAACCCGAACCATAAATGAGCCCTAGTGAACCCGAAACCAAAACCCTTGCAAAATAACCCATTTTAACTATTTTTCTTGCAACCAAGCACCTCAATGACAAGCACCTTACCTCCCTAGCTGCTTACAAGCACCTCTCTTCAAAATATCTTTCATTTATATTGTACAAAATTCATCACATGCATCCTTGTTTCTCTATCTTAGCCGCGGCAAAGAAAGAAGAAAACAACACATCTAAGCTAGTTTCTAGCTTAACCAACACATCATATAGACCCTCCTCATCACCCTCTAGACCTCCTATGTGTCCTAACCAGATCATGAAGCTTGCTTACTCATTATACCTTCAAATGGGTATAAATAGGATTCATATGTCTTCATTTTTATTCATCCCCCACTTCCTCCTCTATAACCCTTCATAGTAGTAACTCCTTGCCCAATATGAACTCTAATAGATCTTAAGAAGTCTCAAGTATAGAAAGGAAGCAAAAGAAACCAAGAAACGAAGTCTGAGAGTCGTTACTCTAGCCGTACAAAGCCGAAAGTCCCGATTCTGACCCGTTTCCAAGCTATAAGCTCAAACCAGGTTCTCTAAGCTTATATTCTGCTCATGTAACGTTATAATGTTCATATGATATTGCTAAAATCATAATATAAAGCTTTGAACTAAAAAACCTAAGTGTTATGCCTTTTTGATCCAAAACCGTACACCCAAAACCCTAATTTCATGTTTTTACTTAAACTATGAGTTAAACTTGTAAACTTTTATTATAACCTATCCTAATAAGCTATTATAATGTTAAAATAAGTACTTTGATAAGTCATAAGAGAATTTGACCTTAAAACCCGCGCGTTTTCATTTTGAAACCCTAATTTGACCCATTTTACCTTTTAACTTAACGAATCGTTAAATTAAACTTGTGTTATGTTAAAACTTCATACTTTAGTTTATTATAACTTATAAATGACTATTGAAATGTTAAATTAAGCTTGCATGGCAATTTTTATAGTACAAGGTTTACTTAGTATATCATTAAAAGTTGAAGGACCAAAGTCGTAAAAGTGCAAACCCTAGGGGTCTACTTGCAATTTTCCAAACCCCAGGGTCTAAATTATAACATTTTGAAAAAGTGTAAAATCATATTCAAAACATTACCAAACATAACTTTAATTAATGCTCCTCGTGCTTAACATCTCTATATATTGAAGAAAATTCTTAAAACTGCTTATGTGCTAATCCTTATATCATTCATCATCAATGTGCTTTCAAAAATCATGTCCCGGATCCATATCATACCACAATACTAGGGAGCTTCATATTAAGAAGTTTCATCTTGGTATTACGTTCTATCAGAGTTGTTGGGTTTATGATTTAAAGTGTCCTAGCTCCACAAACGTTTATTGAATGACTTCTAAACTATGATGGCTCGAACGGTGTTATGATAATTTTTATATCAAAACCAACATCGATATCCAAAAACTTATATATACAATCAAACTAAGACTTGCCATATATTAATCCAGGTTCTCTGTGATTGCTGTATTGAAACCGTTACTTTCATTCCCTATACATTAGCTATCAATTTCCCTATAACTATTCAGGTGAGTTCATAGCCTCGCATTTCAATATTTCAAATGTTTTATAAACCCGCAAGGGGGATACATGCTATAAACATGAATGCAATTATTTATGTATGATATTTCAATTTACTATTGCCTAAGTAACTGCTTTGCCTTTAAGTCCCCATAATCATGAATCGTTAATTACTCTCCGTAGTAAGCGCGAATGATGTGAATAGATCTATTTGGACTGGACTCCCCGTTGGTGTACCCTGTTACGTGTAACCAATTGCACATCATTAGAAATCACGCGGGTATTTTGGCAAAGGTACCCGCAGGGGCTATAACGTATCACCATAACCTAAGGCATCAGATTCATGAGCTAATGGCAATAATAAATTATGTTTTCAATACTGGGTGTATATTAACGTAACCCAAATATCGCATTTGCATTCAAATTATATTACTTAAACCTATGGATTTCACTCAACCTTTGTGTTGACTTTTTAGCATGTTTTATCTCAGGTAACTAATGGCACGGAGTGACGAGGACAAGAAGATGGAAAAACCGTTATCATTCAAATGTTGTATTTTAGATTCTAGAAACCTCTCTTTTGTAAAAACTTTAAAGAAATAATGAATGATAACTTATTTTCATAAACGACTCTTTTTGATTCGTTTTCTATGATTATGACTGTTGTACCCTTGAAGTAACACCCCAGATTAGCTTCCGCTGCTATATGTAAAAATAAGGGTGTTACAGATTTGGTATCAAGAGCCAACGTTATAGAGAACAAGGTTAAAACCTTAACTATACTACTTTTCTTTTTTCCATCCAAGAATGTCCTCCGTGCCGCTATATCTCATGGAATGGTATGTAAAGTTACATAACTATTATATTACTAAATAAATAACTTATGTTATTTACTGCTGGGTTGTTAAGCAGAACGATGTCTTCCCCCGACCATCCTACTGCAAATTTGGAGGATGTCTTTTCTTCTAATTTCCTAAACTATGTTCCCCCGGCTTCACCAGATTATATCTTGACCTCTCCAGGGAAAACTTACTCCAGTGCTTCCAATTCATTTGGAATTTTCCCCCTAACTTCACCGACCCTTTCGTTATTTCCCGATGATCCTTACATGAAAGCCTTACAAGCTTTCTATACTGAAAAGTCACCAATCCCGTCTCCAAATATCATACCTCCTAAAACTCAAGAGTTCTTTCTCCCAGAAGGACTTCTTTCACCAATGTAGTTATCTCCATCTACCCCATCCCAACCTCAAGCTCTTGAGATTGGTGAAACTTCCCGAAAATCAGCAATCAAACGTCATGAAGAGCAAATTCAGGGTATCTAATGTTATCTAGAAGAAATCCCTCCTGAACGTTTTGAATAGATTGAAAACGGCATCGAAGGTCTCGGTAAAGGAACAATAATCATCCAACGTGATTTTGACGCCTTAGCAGCAGAACTCCAGCAAGCTCATACTCAGATCACTAAACTCCAGAGAAAGCAAATATGATCCAAGAAGACATAGAAAAACTCATGAACTCTATCATCGAACTCCAGAACCGCATTCAGTAATCATCTAGTTTCTAGTTTCTAGTTTAAATTCTAGTCTTTAGCTTTAACCTAGCCATGGGATGTGTGGTATAAATAAAAACACTTGTCAAATCTTGACTATGTATAGTATTAAGTCAAGTTGTTCTTAAATACAAAGGCAATCCCATTATCTACCTTGTTGTTTCTTACCATTCTATTCATCTCATCATTATTCATCATTCATTCATCATTCATCCATCATACATTCATTATCATACCATAACCTTTAGATATCACCATTATTAAAAATGCTTAAATGAAGCATTATTCTTTAAGCATTTCAAGAATAAGCATTTCTTTTTAATCATTTTAAAGAAGAACATGCATTATACTTGTGATATCATTCTTATTATGTGTTATCTTTTGTTGGTAGAATGCCTCCAAAAAGAGCATCAACAACGGAAGCACCAGCTATGACTCAAGATGCCATTAGAAAGTTAGTAGCTGATAGTGTCACCGGTCCTACTGGAACTCCTGCAGTGAAAATGGGAAACTACAAAGAGTTTATCAGCTGTCAACCTTTCTACCTCAATGGTACGGAAGGAGCAGTAGGTCTTATTCGCTGGTTTGAACGAACCGAATCAGTGTTCTCTCATAGCAGATGTGCCAAAGAAAACAAAGTAACATTTGCTACTGGTACTTTAACTGACTATGCCTTGTCCTGGTGGAATGCATATGCCCAGCCTATGGGAATAGAGCAAGCCAATCAAATTACCTGGACTGAGTTAAAAAGGCTTCTGACGAACAAGTATTGTCCCCGAACTGAGATCAGAAAGATGGAGAAGAACTTTTACAACTGATTGTAAAGGGAAAATAGATCTTAAACCTTATGATCATGAACCATAAATTAACGGTTCTATGTCCAAACATGGTGCCAAACCACGATAAACTCTTGGAAGCTTTTATCGGAGGTCTACCTTGAAGCATTGAAGGAAATGTTACTGCCTCTAAACCTCAAACTTTAGAGGAAGCCATCAACATAGCCCAAAGTCTAATGGATCAAGTAACTAAGCATGCTCCAATGCAAGTATCGAGTGACAACAAAAGAAAGTTTGACGACAGAAGAACTTTCAACAACAGCTCCCGTAGCAACAACAACTACCGCAACACCAACAATTGCTACAACAATCGTCAACAACAAAACCGAAGGCAAGAAGCTGGTAGAGCCTATGCTGTTACTCCATCAGAAAATAGTAGGTATGCCGGAGATCTCCCTTTGTGCAAGAGATGCAATTTCCATCACAACGGACCTTGTACTGGCAAATGTAATATTTACAACAAGGTGGGCAATTTGAGCAAGAACCGCCGAAACAAGAAGCCAGCCACTAGAAGTAATCAACTACCAGTGACAGTGTATGTCATGCCTGTGGAGAAAAAGGGCATTATATAAATTAGTGCCGCAAGACCAACATCAATGCCCAAGGAAGAGCCTAGATGCTGAAAGATAGGAATGCTCAACAAGACCCGAACGTAGTTACGGGTATGTTTCTATTAAATCAGCATTTAGTCAAAGTATTGTTTGATTCCGGAGCTGATAGAAGTTTTATATCCATATCGCTTGCCTCTTAGCTAAATATTCCGTCTATTACAATAGATACCTTTTATGATATCAAAATGGCTGATGGAAACTTAGTAAGCACAAACACTGTTATTAAAGGCTGCACTTTAACTCTACTAAATCAACCTTTCGAAATCGATCTTATGCCAATTAAGCTTGGTAGTTTCGACGTTGTCATCGGTATGGACTGGTTATCCAAGTATCATGCCAAAATTCTCTGTGATGAAAAAGTTGTTCACATTCCTATCAACGGTGAAACTCTAATCATTCAAGGTGATCGAAGTAAAACTAGACTAAATCTCATATCCTGTATAAAAACCGAAAAGTATATATCCCGAGGTTGTCAAGTTTTTATGATCCAAGTTGTGGAGAAGAAAGCAGACGAGAAAAGACTCGAAGATATTCCCGTGGTCAAAGAATTCCCAGATGTCTTTCCTGAAGATCTAACTGGTATCCTTCCCGTTCGCCAAGTAGAATTCCAAATCGACTTAATCCCCGGAGCAGCACCTGTAGCTCGAACACCTTATAGATTAGCTCCTTCAGAAATGCAGGAGTTATCTAACCAACCTCAAGAACTAACCGACTGAGGTTTCATTCAACCAAGCACATCGCCTAGGGGAGCTCCTGTCTTATTTGTTAAAAAGAAAGATAGATCTTTTAGAATGTGTATCAATTACCGAGAGTTGAATAAACTTACTATAAAGAATCGTTACCTATTGCCCAGGATCGATGACTTATTCGATCAACTTCAAGGTTCAATCGTTTACTCAAAAATCGACTTAAGATCAGGTTATCATCAACTGAGAGTAAGGGAAGGAGATATCCCTAAGACTGCTTTCAGAATGAGATACGGACACTATGAATTTCAAGTCATGCCATTTGGTTTAACAAATGCACCTGCTGTATTCATGGATCTCATGAATCGTGTTTGTAAACCTTATTTGGATAAGTTTGTAATTGTGTTCATCGATGATATTCTTATCTATTCTCGCAACGAAAAAGAACATGCAAGTCATCTCAGAATAATCTTGGAATTACTCCGAAAAGAGAAATTGTATGCCAAGTTCTCTAAATGTGATTTCTGGATACATATCATGCAATTTCTTAGTCATCTCATCGATAATCAAGGACTTCATGTTGACCCTACCAAAATCGAAGCTGTTAAGAATTGGACATCTCCCACTACACCCACAGAAGTACATCAATTCTTAGGACTCGCCGGCTATTATTGAAGATTTATCGAAGGTTTTTCAAAGATTGCAAAGCCTTTGACTAAATTAACCCAGAAAAACAAGAGTTATATCTGGGGCGAAGAACAAGAATCAGCTTTTCAACTTCTTAAACAAAAACTCTGTGAAGCACCAATCTTAGCATTACCCGAAGGAAACGATAATTTTGTCGTTTACTGTGATGCATCTCTTCAAGGGTTAGGAGCTGTACTAATGCAATGAGAAAAAGGCATTGCTTATGCATCTCGACAACTCAAACCTCATGAAGAAAACTATACTACTCACGATCTCGAATTAGGAGCAGTAATATTCGCTCTTAAAATCTGGAGACACTATCTATACGGTACAAAGTGTACAGTTTTCACTGATCACAAAAGCCTTCAACATATTCTTCGTAAAAAAAATTAAATATGAGGCAACACCGATGGTTAGAATTACTCGCAGATTATGATTGTGAAATTTGTTATCATCCCAGAAAGGAAAATGTTGTAGCGGATGCCTTAAGTCGAAAGAAACGAATCAAACCCCTCCGAGTCAGAGCATTAATCTTAACCGTTCATCTAAAATTACCATCTCAAATCCTCGAAGCCCAAAATGAAGCCCTCAAAGATGAAAATGTAAAAAACGAGAACCTAAGAGGAATGGACAAATCATTTGAAATTCGTCCTGATGGAACTCGTTGTATCAAAAACCAAAGCTGGTTACCACTTTTTGGCGGTTTAAGAGACTTAATCTTGCACATACCATAAATCCAAATATTCTATTCACCCGGGTACTGATAAGATGTACCATGATATAAAGAAACTCTATTGGTGGCCTAACATGAAGGCAATCATCACAGAATATGTTAGCAAGTGTTTGACATGTTCTAGAGTTAAAGTAGAATGTCAAAAGCCATCCGGCTTATTGGTACAACCGGAAATTCCTATGTGGAAATGGGAAAGGATAACAATGTATTTCGTCACAAAGCTACCCAAAACCTCAACTGGACAAGATGCCATCTGGGTCATTGTCGATCGTCTTACCAAATCTGCGCATTTCATTCCCATTTGAGCGACTCATAGTATGGAAACTCTTACAAGGTTATACATCAAAGAAATAGTCTCTCGACATGGCGTGCCAATCTCTATCATCTCGGATCGTGACAGTAATTTCACATCCAAATTCTGGCAGTCATTGCAAAATGCTTTAGGTACTCAATTAGACATGAGTACAGCATATCACCCTGAAACCGATGGATAAACTGAAAGAACCATCCAAACACTCAAAGACATGCTACGAGCTTGTGTTATAGATTTTGGGAAAGGATGGGATAAACATTTACCATTGGTAGAATTTTCGTACAACAACAGTTATCATGCCAGTATCAAGGCAGCACCGTTCAAAGCACTTTATGGATGAAAGTGTAGATCACCTATTTGCTAGACTGAAGTTGGAGATTCTTAACTCATAGGACCAGAAATAATTCAAGAAACCACTGAAAAGATCATACAAATTCATCAACGCTTGCAAGCTGCAAGAGATCGACAAAGAAGTTATGCCAATATAAGATGAAAGCCTTTAGAATTTCAAGTTGGCTATCATGTTATGTTGAGAGTATCACCTCGCAAGGGTATCTTTCGATTCGGAAAACGAGGAAAGCTTAATCCACGATACATTGGACCATTCAAAATTCTTGAACGAATTGGCCCAGTGGCGTACAAACTAGAGCTTCCTAAAAAGCTTAGTAGTATCCATAATACTTTCCACGTTTCAAATCTCAAGAAGTGTTTATCTGACGAATCTCTCGTTATTCCAATAAAAGAACTTTAACTCAACAACAAGCTCAACTTTGTAGAAGAACTAGTAGAAGTTATGGACTGTGAGATCAAGCAACTCAAGCGAAGTCGTATTCCTATAATCAAAGTGCGATGGAACTCTAAAAGATGACCAGAGTTTACATGGGAACGTGAAGATGAAATTCGTGCCAAATATCCTCATCTATTTTCAATCATCACTTCAAGTTCAATTAAATCTCGGGACGAGATTTCTGTAAGGGGTAGAGACTATAACAGCCCGTAATTTTCATAAATGTAAATATCCATCTATTAAGTTAGATGATGTACAATCTATCAGTTATATATGAACTCACCTTTTTCAGGGAAATTTTTCGCTTTATTACATTACATTACTTTGTCAATATCTCAATATGCAATATAACATGCATAACTCAAGTTAACGGACTCGGACAACCTACGTATGGAAATCCTATCCTCATATATGTCAAGCAAACATCATAACATATCAATTCAATATTATAATATCATTATTACAAGATACATTATTCCTATAAGATACCATTTGCAACATCATATCAAAACGGGCTTTAAACCATTATCGGATGCCCTAAACCCTAATCTTGTGGAAGGGTTAACCCCTAAAGTGAATGCACAAGCTACTAAAGCATATGTACAAGTAATATGATATCTCATTTGAAATATAAAATCTCTTCAAGTCAAAGTACAAATTTCTAAAAGCTCAATGTACAAGTCATTAAGCATGATCTCTAAAATAGCCGTTTTACCTCCGTTTTCATTCTAATTTCTTCACCACCACTTAAGCAAGTTACTACACTCATTTTACAAGATGTAAACCCTAAATATTCAATTCATAAGCTTTCATACATCTTTTTATACTCAAAACCCTAATTCAAAACCCTAAACCCTAAAACCGAGCTAGTTTCTAAACCATGACGTGTTTCTTGGCTTTTATCCATTGTAAACCCAAACCAACACTCAAATAAGTTGTAAAAACTTATTTTACAATCATATCATTCCTATTCAATCATTATTTCATCATTACTTCATCATTTTACTTCACTTGTACGTAAAACATATCCTAGAAATCCTAAATGTACCTAATTGGTTCATTTAACCTGTTTACTCGTTTTAAACCATTCTAATCCCAAATAACCAACCAAGGGCCATTGTAAACTCATAAAATGAGTTTAGCAAATTAGTATTACAATCATAACTTAGCAATGTAGAAGAATCAAAGCATAGAAAACATAATCGCATCTAGGAAAACCATAAAGTATGCCTAATTATCATTTTGACCCGTTTTCTCATTTACTACCCATTTTAACTCAAACCACCTATCAAATCTTGATTATAATCCTTAATATAAGTCTTAGGATCAGTAAAATATCATTCCTAATCAAATGTATACAAATTACAAGCTAGAAAACTCAACCCGAACCATAAATAAGCCCTAGTGAACTCGAAACCAAAACCCTTGCAAAATAACCCATTTTAACTATTTTTCTTGCAACCAAGCACCTCAATGACAAGAACCTTACCTCCCTAGCTGCTTACAAGCACCCACCTACTTAGACCATTTCTTGGTTAAAAATGAAGGCACATGGCCTCTCCTTTTGCTACTTCAGCCGCGGCATCACATGGGCAAACCAACGCACCAAAGCTAGTTTCTAGCTTATGAAACTCATCACATAGCCTCTCCTCATCATCCTCTAGACTTCCTACATGTCCTGTATTATTTACAAAGCTTACCTTAGCCTCCAAGATCATTTCAAGTATAAATAAAGACCCAAACTCTTCATTTTTCTTCATCCCCCACTTCCTCCTCTATAACCCTTACATAGAAGCAATCCTTTGCTCTAATAGATCCTAAGTGATCTTAAGAAGGCTCAAGTTCAGAAAGGAAGCAAAAGAAACCAAGAAACGAAGCCCCGGAGTCGTTATTCTAGGCGTACAAAGCTAAAAGTCCCGATTCTGACCCATTTCTAAGCTATAAGCTCAAGACCAGGTTCTCTAAGCTTATATTCTGTATTAATACCTTTATAATGTTCATATGATCATGCTAAAATCATAATATAAAGCTTTAAACTCAAAAACCTATGTGTTATACCTTTTTGATCCAAAACTGTACACCCGAAACCCTAATTTCATGTTTTTGCTTAATCTATAAGCTAAGCTTGTAAACTATTGTTATAATCTATCCCAATAAGCTTAACTAACATTAAAATAAGTGCTTTGATAAGTCATGAAAGAATTTGAGCTTAAAACCCGCGCGTTTTCATTTTAAAACCCTAATATGACCCGTTTTGCTTCCTAGCTTAACGAATCGTTAATTTAAACTTGCGTTGTGTTAAATCTTCATATTTTAGTTTATTATAACTTATAAATGTCTATTGAAATGTTAAAATAAGCTTGCATGGCAATTTGGACATGTTTTGTAAAAATTATCCATGCAAGGGGTATATATCGTAACTTTCAGAAACTTATAACTAAAAGGACTAAAAGTGTCATTTTATCAAAGTTATAACTACAAGGGTCTATTATGTCACTTTTTAAAGTACAAGGTTTACTTGGTATATCTTTTAAACTTGAGGGACCAAAGTCGTAAAAGTGCAAACTCCAAGGGTATATTCTGCCACTTTTCAAACTCAAGGGTCTAAAATGTAACATTTTGAAAAAGTATAAAAACACATTCAAAACATTACAAGACATAACTTTAATTAACGCTTGACGTGCTTAACATTTCCAGATATTGAATAAAATGCTTAAAACTGCTTATGTTATAACTATTATATCATTCATCATCGATGTGCTTTCAAAAATCATGTCCCGGATTCATATCATACCACAATACTAAGGAGCTTCATATTAAGGAGTTTCATCTTGGTATTACGTTCTGACTGAGTTGTTGGGTTTACGATTTAAAGTGCCCTAGCTCCTCAAACGTTTACTGAATGACTTCTGAATTATGATGGCCCGAACGGTGTTATGATAATTTTAATATCAAAACCGACATCGATGTAAAATCTTACATATTCAATCAAACTAAGACTTGACATATATTACCCCAGGTTGCCCGTGACGAAGCCGTTACTTTCATTTCATATACATTTGCTATCAATTTCCCTATAACTGTTCAGGTGAGTTCATAGCCTCGCATTTCAATCTTTTTATAAACCCGCGAGGGGGATACATGCTATAAACATGAATGCAATTATTTCTGTATGCTATTTCAATTTACTATTGCCTAAGTAACTGCTTTGCCTTTAAGTCCCCATAATCATGAACCGTTAATTACTCTCCGTAGTAAGCGCGAATGATGTGAATAGATCTATTTGGGCTGGACTCCCCGTTGGTGTACCCAGTTACGTGTAACCAATTGCACATCATTAGAAATCACGCGGGTATTTTGGCAAAGGTACCCGCAGGGGCTATAACGTATCACCATACCCTAAGGCTTCGGATTCATGAGCTAATGGCAATAATAAATATGTTTTCAATACCGGGTGTATATCAACGTAACCCGAATATCGCATTTGCATTCAAATTATATTACTTAAACCTATGGATTTCACTCAACCTTTGTGTTGACTTTTTAGCATGTTTTATCTCAGGTAACTAATGGCACGGAGTGTATAAGCAACTCAATTCAAGAATAAGCACTTTAAATAAGCTGAATCATTCTAACTAGTTTTAACTAAGCATACTACCAGTAACAACTAAGAAGGTGACACAAACTGAGAGAGAGCAGCGCGATCGATGCGGCGCCGCGAGAGAGTGCGAGAGAATAAGTCACTAGACATCATGATTTAAGCAATAAATCCAAGCAATTATAGGAACAATTAAGCATCTATAACAGTTTCAGCATAACTAAGAAAATAAGAAGAAAGAGAGACTTACAACACCCTTGCTCAAAACAGGGCTAAACAACGAATCTACAAGCAAGCTCTAGCTTGCATAAAACAAGTTAGTAATGTCCATAAGACCATCCAGAACTGGCTTATTCATCCATAAAATAAAGATGTTGTGTATTTTGATGAGTGATTTTTTTTGGTGATTTCTCTTAACAACATAACTTTATAAATTTACTTAATTAAACAGCTGTATAAACAACTGTATTTAGAGCTTTTTTGGAACACAAACAGCACTACTAAGAACTTAACCTTGGAATAGTAAATTGACTTAAAACACTTAAATTTGCATTTAAAACTTGAAAGATGTACAAAGCTGAGAAGAAGAAGCATGTAACATGACTGACAACTAAAAATAAGCGTTTAAGATATTCTCCAAAATTAAAAACTAAAAAAACTCCCTCATACAAGGGTACTAATGGTCATATATTATACTAAAACTAATTAAGGTCTAGTTCCTTGGTCTTCCTTCTCTTCTTTCTTCTGTGCTTTCTTGTAGAGGACCAAAACTAATGTTTGCTTGGATTGTTATAGTGATCTAATTCTAAAACAAATCCTACCTTCATTTTCCCCCCCTTCTTGTGCTTCTTTGGAAAGTCAAACACAGCGCAACGAAAATGCTTTTGAAAGTGGTGAGAGGACTGCAACATGACACTTATACACGCAGGTGTGTAGGGGGTGGAGGGGAAATATTAGGGAGGTTGAAATGAGTTATCTAAGGTGTTGAGATTGGATTGTCAAGGGTAGGAAGGCATGGGACGATCATCGATACCCCTAGGTTATACGTCTCTCTCTAGGTTTTTTTTGTACCTTTGGTATATGTTTGGGCGGAGAAGAATGGGTTTTGTGTAGGTTGACATCACAGCTCTTTGGCCCCGCATCAACCTCTTATAACAACTTTAAATTGAAAACGGTTCACCTTTTTTTTTTTTTTATACAAACTTTAGGGTTTTGGCAGTTAACTAAAGACCCCCCAAAAGTTGTAAACTTTGCCCTTTTTTTATACAACTTTAGGGGTTTGGCAGAACTAGCCCCTAAAGTTGTACTTCACTCGGAAATTTCGATTTCAGTCCTTGGCTTTTTGCAATACAACTTGAGGTTTGGCAGTTTTAGTCCCTCAAGTTGTATTTTCTTTATTTGGTTGACTTTGGCTTTGACTTTTCCATTCCGTGCTTGGTTTTGTTGTTTGTGGCTTTGTTTTTGTCCTGTTCTTGAATATCCGTTCCCTGCACAATACAAATGCAAAACATACAAATACGATGTATTTGGGTACGTTTTTAGTCATTTAAGTCCATTTTTAATGGAAAATGGTATGTGTAATTAAGCACATACCAAAATCCCCCATACTAAGGTATTGCCGTGTCCTCACGCAATGTTATGAAGTAAACACTTAGAAAACTAAGAATCTCGATCCCCCTCGACTAATTACCTTGAAAAGTAGCAAAGTGTTCGTCAAGGGAAACTAAAGAATCAACAGCTTCGACAAGTCATATTTTCTCCATTTTTTATCTATACACTAACTATCCCTAATATTTTTTGGATTTTCCTCTTTCTTTTCTCGACTACCTGTTTGACTTCCTTTATTTTATCAACACTGGGATCATAGAATGAGAAACGCCCATAGAATAATCTATGGATGTCCTGACGGATAAATTCATCGTCCCTGATTTTTCACTAGCCCCATACTAAGCGTAAAAACGAAATCACCGATAAGTACAAGTAAAGATGCTAACACTACTTATAACTATGACTTGTCAACTTTTGCTCCCGACAATTATTCAATTAAAGTGATTGTGCTTAATTTTAAGTTAAATTTAGATCGATAATTTTAGAAAGTAGTAGAGTTTACGTGCATAACGATATTTCTGAAGAATTCTGGGGAAAAGATTAGATCACCCACCAACCAGCATATTCTCGATAGATCCCAGCCGAGTTCGACTTAGGTTATCATGTTGAGACCCCACAGGAGAATGTTCGCAATGTAATAGCGGGATACTCCACCCTTTTAGGCTGAATTTCTTAGATTTACCACTAAATAAACAATACTACTCAAAGCACGCAAACATCAAAAATTTAATGATCTCATTGGTGAGACTATCCCATGTAGGACCATTCTATCACGGAACTCCCCCACAGCCGTCATCAGCTAAGTGCCCATGTTTTGACACCAACAACGGAGAATACTTTAATCGAAATAATCTACCGACGGCAACCAACAACTTTTGAAGTCCATAAAGCAATTTATATTCTTAGTTTCAAAATTGTTACTTGTTTAATAAAAAGAAATCTTAACCATTAAATTTATTCATTGATTGCTACAATACCAACCTACCGTATCATTTACATGACTACAACATCGGCCACGCCTCCGACAAGATGTAGTGACTTAGTCTGACGACGGTTTCTTATTGATAACACCTACAGATTTATTATCTCACTATGGGCCTTGTTTTGAAGACTGCAAAATCGTTTTGTCGAGCCGGAAGATGGTATAACCCTTATCACCCACAGTCCTAAATTTTTTATTTATTATTTATTTTTTATTTATTTTTCTTCATTTTGCAACATATTTTCCGTAATAGAGAAAATTTCGTTTTAGAAACTCAAGTATAAAGCTGAACTAAGATGAATATTTTCGATTCTTCCGAAAGAGCTTCATTTTAGAAAAAATGTCGGATTTAAAGTTAAAGCAAAATTAAGCACGTTTATTAGTCAGGTTAAGAGCTTCGGGGAGAAAAAGCGACAAGTTACACTTATAAGCTTTTAAGATTTCCAAATAATCCTTGCTTAGCATCCTACTTGTAAATAACACTATCATTTTCCGTTCTTCGCAAGTTTAAAATCCCTAATAAAAGGATCATCGAATGCTTTAGCGCCTAATAAACTTTCGTTATTAAATGTTTAAAGGACAAAGTCTAGCTCAACACGCCCGATCGAGTCAAAAATTATTCTCATTCTACCCATTAGGAAAGTCGAAACTGTGACAAAACACTTATTTTATTTTTGAAAATTTTTAAATTTTTTCATTTTTTTTGGTATTTTTGCAAAAATTTGGTGGTAAAAACGGGATTACGTGATAACAACGGCTGCAGGTAAAATCAAATCGAAGATCCCCCCATACTAGAACTAAACATCGTCCTCGATGTTTCAAAGGGGTACCTACGTAAATCTAAGGCCGTTTATGAAGTGTGCCAAAAGATAAAACGTTAGTCGATTAGATTTGGATACTGGATTCCCAAAATGAAGCTGAGGATGTGAAACTCTGAAGGCAAAACTGCAAGCACGAGAGTCTTCACAATCCGGGAAATCCTGGACATACAACACAAAACACACAAAATACGGACAAAACACGGGTAATGGAAGAGGTAAGCCTCCTCACACCAAACCACTTATTCATTACTACACAATACTACGATAAGCATGGTGCCTCCTACGAAGCGCTTGTTTAAGGTCGCTATGCTTGACCCCGATTCCCCGAATTTCAATTGTCCTTGGGAAGGTCTGGAGATCCTTCTGGACTACCTCGGTTGGTACTCCCCTCCAAAGTAGTGTTTACAAACGGTGACCATTTCACTTTGAGTATTGGCCCGGAGTATTGGGATAACTAGATGGTGCCATATGGAAAGCTTGGGTAACAGTGAATGGTCCACTCCACGGGTCTTAAGTTTGCCACAAGAAAATCTTCAATCTAGAGTTAAAGATGGAGGACTATCCTAATTAACCGACGTTTGAAAACCGATTTTTTGATCTTGGAGTCATGGATTCTCTTGTTTTCTCCTTGTAAAAGTTTAAAAGTTTTCGTTAGGCATGATCACGAAGTTCATTAAGGTTCGTTGAGCTAAACTTTTCTTGATCACACCGCGGTTTTTGTATATGAAGTTTTTGTATGCTTAAGGGGCCCAGTAAGCTTTTGTGCTCCAACTCATCGGTAGATTTACATGCCTTTCCATATACAAGCTTGTACGGAGTTACACCCGATGGGTGTTTGAAAGCTTTAAATGAAGGCCACAAGAGCGCACCAGTTTGTCACGACCAAGAGGCACGAATTTTCGCCTAGTGTCCTTTCAATAATTCTTTTCAAACCACGATTGGATACCTCAACTTGTCCACTTGTTTGTGATGATAACGCGATGGGAATACGATGAGAGAACACCGTATTTAAGCATTACCTTTGTAAATTTGGGCATTCAAAAATGGTTTCCGGATCACTCATGATTGCACGAGGGCTCCAAATCATGGAGAAGAGAGTTTTAAAAGAAATTTTGCAAACCACTCGGGCATCATTGGTGGGGAGCGCGTTTGCTTCAACCAATTTGATACGTATTGACTCCCACGAGTATAATATTTGTTCCCTCTGAAGACAGAAACGGATCCCCATAAAATCAATTGCCCCAAATGTTCAAAGATTTTGTATACTTGATATAGTTTTGTGGATCCTCATCACTGTTCGAAATTTTGCCTGACAGTTGACAAATGTCACATCGGGTGGACAAAGTCGTGGGCGTAGTCCTTGTAGATCGGTGGGGCCAATAAAATCCTGATTTTCAAGATCCTTTTAAGCCGTGGTAATTTGGGGCACCATAGTGTCCCCGTTGGTCCACTATGGCAGCCTTTGAGAATGTCAAAAAGTTCTTGGCCGCTGGAATGACGACAAGCGGCCTTATACTTGTCTGGCCACGGAGATCATGAATAGAAATGGGTCTCCCAGAAGTAATGTTGGCAGCTTTGAAAAACTTGTTTTTCCTGTTTGGAACGCCATTCCTTCGACAATGAAGTTCCCCGCATGGGTAATTTGCGAAGTCGCAAAACCATGGGGTAATCATCATGAAGGAGCAACCAATCCAAGAGTTTCGAGTGGAATTGTTTCCGTGATTTCCTTGTTCTCGAACTCATTTTGGTGAGGATTCTCAAGTCTGGAGAGATGATCGGCGGCTAGATTTTCTGCTCCTTTTTTGTCTCGTATTTCAACATCGAATTCTTGGAGCAAAAGGATCCACCGCATTAGTCTTGCCTTAGCATCCTTTTTAGCAAAGAGATACTTAAACAAAAAAGGAGCAGAAAATCTTGTCCGCCGACCCCATCCTCCAACCTGAGAACCCTCACCAAAATGAGTTCGAGAACAAGGAAATCACGGAAACATTTCCACTCGAAACTCTTGGATCGGTTGCTCTTCGTGATGATAGTACCCCATGGTTTGCCGACTTCGCAAATTACCATGCGGGGAACTTCATTGTCAAAGGAATGTCGTCCCAACAGAAAAACAAGTTTTTCAAAGATGTCAAACATTACTTCTGGGACGACCCCTTTCTATTCAAGATCTGTGCAGACCAAGTAATTAGGCGTTGTGTTTCAGGGCAAGAAGCTTTTGACATTCTCAAAGCTTGCCATAGTGGACCCACTGGGGGACACTACGGTGCCAATTACACCGCTAAAAAGATCTTCGATTCAGGATTTTATTGGCCCACGATCTACAAGGATGCCCACGACTTTGTCACCCGATGTGACATTTGTCAACGTCAAGGCAAAATTTCGCAACGTGATGAGATGCCACAAAACTCTATCCAAGTTTGCGAAATCTTTGACATTTGGGCATTGAATTTATGGGACCGTTCTCGACTCACGAGGGGAACAAATATATACTCGTGGCAGTCAATTACTTATCAAAATGGGTTGAAGCAAAAGCGCTCCCCACCAATGATGCCCGAGTTGTTTGCAAATTTCTTAAAACTCTCTTCTCCAGATTTGGTGCCCCTCGTGCAATCATAAGTGATCGCGGAACCCATTTTTGCAATGACCAATTTACAAAGGTCATGCTTAAATACGGAGTCACTCATCGTCTCTCCACCGCGTATCATCCACAAACAAGTGGACAAGTTGAGGTATCCAATCGTGGTTTGAAAAGAATTCTTGAAAGGACCATAGGCGAAAATCGTGCCTCTTGGTCGGACAAACTGGATGACGCTCTCTGGGCCTTCCGTACAGCTTACAAAACACCCATCGGGTGTACTCCGTACAAGCTTGTATATGGAAAGGCATGTCATCTACCGATTGAGTTGGAGCACAAAGCTTACTGGGCCCTTAAGCATACAAACTTCAATATCAAAACCGCGGGTGATCACAGAAAAGTTCAGCTCAACGAACTTAATGAACTTCGTGATCATGCCTACGAAAACTCTTTAATTTACAAGGAGAAAACAAAGAGAATCCATGACTCCAAGATCAAAAATCGCGTTTTCAACGTCGGTGATCGAGTCCTCCTCTTTAACTCTAGATTGAAGATTTTCTCGGGCAAACTTAAGACCCGCTGGAGTGGACCATTCACTGTAACCCAAGTTTTTCCATATGGCATCCATATGGCACTGTCGAGTTATCCCAAAACTCCGGGCCAAATTTCAAAGTGAATGGTCATCGTTTGAAGCACTACTTTGGAGGGGACGTACCACAATTGGTAGTCCCAGATCTCCAGACGTTCCCCATGGACCAATAAATTCGGGGACGGGTCAAGCATAGCGACCTTAAACAAGCGCTTCGTGGGAGGCACCCCATGCTTATCAGTAGTAATGAATAAATGTTTTCTTGTTGTGTGGAGGCTCGCCTCTTCCATTACCCGTGTTTCGTGTTTGTGTTGTTAATTGTCCAGGATTGCCCGGATTGTGAAGACTCTCGTGCTCGCAGTTTTACCCTTCATCCACAAGAGTTTCACATCCTCAGCTTCATTTTGGGAATCCAATATCCAAATCTAATCGACTAACGTTTTATCTTTTGGCACACTTCATAAATGGCCTTAGATTTACGTAGGTACCCCTTTAAAACATCGAGGACGATGTTTAGTTCTAGTATGGGGGGATCTTCGATTTGATTTTTTGCCTGCAGCCATTGTTGTCACGTTTGATTTTCTTCCTGCAGCCATTGTTGTCACGTAATCCCGTTTTTACCACCAAAATTTTTGCAAAAATACCAAAAAAATGAAAAAATTTAAAAATTTTCAAAAATAAAATGAGTGTTTTGTCACAGTTTTGATTTTCCTAATGGGTAGAATGAGAATAAATTTTGACTCGATCGGGCGTGTTGAGCCCTAGCTTTGTCCCTTAACCATTTAATAAACGAAAGTTTATTAGGCTAAGCATTCGCGGATCCTTTTATTAGGGATTTTAAACTTGCGAAGAACGGAAAATGATAGTGTTATTTACAAGTAGGATGCTAAGCAAGGATTATTTGGAAATCTTAAAAGCTTATAGGTGTTACTTGTCGCTTTTTCTCCCCGAAGCTCTTAACCTGACTAATAAACGTGCTTAATTTTGCTTTAACTTTAAACCGACATTTTCTAAAAAGAAGCTCTTTCGGAAACGAAAATATTCATCTTAGTTCAGCTTTATACTTGAGTTTCTAAAACGAAATTTTCTCTATTACGGAAAATATGTTGCAAAAAAAAAAAAAAAATTAAACTGTGGGCTGATAAAGGTTTACTGCATCTTGCCGGCTCACAACCGATGTTGCAGTCTTCAAAACAAGGCCCATAGTGAGATAATAAATCTGTAGGTGTTATCAATAAGAAACCGTCGTCAGACTAAGTCACTACATCTTGTCGGAGGCGTGGCCGATGTTGTAGTCATGTAAATGATGACGGTAGTATAGTATATAGCAATAAATGAAAATTTAATGGTTAAGATTTCTTTTTCTAAACTCAAGTATAATTTTGAACTAAGAATAACTTGCTTTAAGACTTCAAAAGTTGTTGGTTGCCGTCGGTAGATTATTTCGATTAAGTATTCTCCGTGGGGTGTCAAAAACCTGGGCACTTAGCTGATGAGGCTGGGACGTTCCGAGAAGAAAGGTCGCTACATGGAATAATAAAATTACGCCAATGAAGCATACATTTGAGTATATGGAGCTAGTAAAAGATGTGTCATGATATCCCGCTCCGCTAACCACGAGGTGGGGGTTCAAACTAAGACATCTTTACTTTTAGGGATTTGGTGTGTTGTGATATCTCAACCTGATAACCTAAGTCAAACTCGGCTGGGATCTATCGAGAATATGCTGGTTGGTGGGTGATCTAGTCTTTTCCCCAGATTTCTTTAGAAATATCGTTATGCACATAAACTATACTACTTTCTAAAATTGTCGATCTAAATTTAACTTAAAATTAAAGCCAACATTAAGAAACCACACTAATTGAATAATTGTTTGGAGCGAAAAGTTGCAATCATAGTTATAAATATGTTAGCATCTTACTTGTACTTAACGGTGATTTCGTTTTTACGCTTAGCTTGGGACTATGAAAATCGGGACGATGAATTTATCCGATCAGGACATCCGTAGATTATTCTATGGGACCGGTGTACGGTGGGTCTTCTCATTCTATGATCCCAGTGTTGATATAATAAAGGAAGTCAAACAGGTAGTTAAGAAAAGAAAAAGGAAAATCCAAAAATATTAGGGATAGTTAGTGTACATATAAAAAATTGGTGAAAACGGGACTTGTCGAAGCTATTGATTCTTTAGTTCCCCTTGACGAACACTTTGCTACTTTTCGAGGTAATTAGTCGAGGGGGATCGAGATTCTTAGTTTTCTTGAGTGTTTACTTCATAACATTGCGTGAGGACACGGCAATATCTTAGTATGGGGGATTTTGGTATATGCTTAATCACACATACCATTTTCCATTAAAAACGGACTTAAATGACTAAAAACGTACCAAAAATACATTGTATTTGTATGTTTTGCATTTGTATTGTGCAGGAAACGGATATTCAAGAAAAGGACGAAAAACAAAGCCAAAAACAAACAAAACCGAGCACGGAATGGAAAAGACAAAGTCAAATCGAAGCCAAAGTCAGTCAAAGTCAGAAAGTCAACCCCGACAAAGTCAAAAGTCAACCAAGTGAAGAAAATACAACTTGAGGGACTAAAATTGCCAAACCTCAAGTTGTATTACAAGAATAAAAAGACAAGGGCTAAAATTGGAAATTGGGGGAAGTATAACTTGAGGGGCCAAAGCTGCCAACTTATCCAAAGCCATTTTTTCCCGCCCAACTAAACCCAAGAACCACTCACGGGTTCCCTTCACCTTCTTTTACCCTGCAAACCATTCAACACCCTGGATAAAACATTTCCTCCTCCTCCACTATCCTCTCCTCCAGCTTTAAATGCCATGTTGGCAATCCTTCACCACGTTCCAAGCTTTTCGATGGCTGAGATTGACTCAACAAGAACACAAAAGAAATATAAAGGCTGGAAATTTATTTAGAATCACCTCACACAACAAGCACACTTGGGTTTTTGTCTCTACAAAGAAACACAGAAGAAAGCACAGCTGGAAGACCCAAGGAGGAAGTTTTTAGTATAAATAGGGCCATTGTAACCCAAGAAAAAGAGTCGTCGTCGTTTTTAATCTAGTTCTTAGTTAAATTTCAGCTTATTTTTATGCAATTTTATTTCCAAGTCTTGTACCTTAATTTTTGCCGTCTTAATGCAAATTTGGGAGTTTTAAGTCAATTCTTGTTCTCTGTATTTCCTATGTTAAAAAGTTTACTTAATATTGTTTTAAGTCTTATAAAATCACATAAGTCCATTTGTCTAACCAAATACTAATAATTTAAGTAAAGTCACAAAAAGAGTCCACACACTCAAATATATCACAGCTTATGGGATGGATCAGCCTTTTCTGGATGGCTGATGGACTCTCACTAGCTTGCTTTATACAACTAGAGTGTTGTAACTCTTGTTTAAACCCGTTATGAGCAAGGAGTTAACAGATTTTTATTTTTCTAATATTGCTTATTTACTGAAGAACTGCTTATTAGTGCTTATTTGTTACTTATATCTACTCATTTATGCTTTATTATGATGTTTAATGTTTATCTTGCTTAGTTGTTAGCTTAAAGGGTACTTGTGCAAATTTCTTAGTTAGTACTGTTAGTTTAATTAATACTGTTAGATTGATTCAGCTTATTTAAGTGCTTGTTATTGACTAAAATCTGTTCATAAGTGCCTTATTTTGTTATTTGATAATCTGTTTTTAACGAATTAGGATCAAATCAGCTTGAATTAAGAAGAAAAAAAATGACTTTTAAAAACGTTTAAAGGGGTTTGGAACAAGCAGTAAACTAACTTATAGTTAGTACTGTGCTGTATCTAATTTGGGATTTTTTAAGCTAGCAGACTAACATCAAAGCTAGCACGTACAAAACTCCAAGTTAGGACTTGGTAGTTAAAACTGTTAGTAACTGTTGTTCATTATTGCATATATATACTATTATTTCTGCTTATTTAAGATTTGCTTAAGCTTTTTAGAGTAGATTAAGCCCATGTTCGTTACTGGCCTTAAGAAGTAAACTTATTAAGCTTATTCGCCTTCAAAGCAATTTCAATAGTATATCAGTTGTAACCTTTTTAGCTTATTTGCCTTTTAGTTTATTCTAATCTGCTATTCTTATGCCCAAGTGCTATTTAGGGTAGTTAAAAATCGTTTTAACTATTTTGCTTAATTTTTCTTGTTTCATGTGGTATTTGTTAAAGCAAGCAGTACTAACTCAAAGCTAGCAGTACTAACTCCAAGTTAGTACTGATAGTTAATACTGTTAGTACTGTTGTTAGTACTAGCTAGAGTTTCTTCCTGCGTAAACTTAGTTAATGCTTGCTGAATTGCTTAATTAGAGCTAGTCTAGCTTATTTGATTGTCTTAAGCATATTAGAGCTTATTCGTGTCCTTAGTATAAAAGTTTTTAGTGTTTTTTAACATTCCTACCTTTGTGCTTGCTCCTAGCTTATTTTCCTGCTTATCTTTTTCATGCAATTGCTTATTTAGGTTTAGTGCCCAAATCATATCCTTGTCATATTCCAACTTTGATTATCAATACGTCATTCGAATTCTCCATTCAAAAGCCTTGTTGGGACATAACGACCCGGAAATATTCTATACTACTCCCGGTTTCATTGATTTTGTGAATTTGATCCTTGTTATATATTTATATTTATTTATATTTATCTATATATAAAAAGGAGTAAGATCACGTGAGTCACAAATAATAGATAGCATTTAGCTATAATAAGACCTAATAAGCAAAATTAAACAAACTAATAAGCTAGAACAATAAGCTTTTTAACTATGCTAATATTTTTTAATTTTTGACATTTTTTATAACAAATAAGTGTAAACTAAGAATTTAAACCTAACAATCAAACATAATAAGCATTAACAACTATAATAAGTATTATTAAGCAAAACTTAAACAGCAATAAGCAGTTAATAAGCAGTAATAAGCTAAAATTCAAAATTAAGCTATAAAAAGGAATTTGAGAACTTACAATAGCCTTTGCTCTAAACAAGGCTTATCAAATGCTCTTGTGAGCTATCAACAAGCTCTAGCTTATCATAGATAAGCTAGTGAGGTCTTGGAAACCCATCCATGTCTGGTTTCCCTTCCAAGAATAAGCTGAGGTATTTGATTGTGGATTTGAATAAGAGAAGCTCATTTAAGCTTTAAGAGCTTAAATGAGAGTGTAGCTAGCTTATTAGTTAATATGATTACTAATTGAGCATATTAGATTGGAAAGAGAGTTTAAATCAATCCATTATTCATTTAAGTAAAAACTGAAGTTAAGCATAAGGTAAATGAAACTGACTTTTATTGATTAAAATGAAAGGTTACAAAGCTTTTAAATTGAAATTACAATAGAAAAGGTTACAATAAGCTGAAAACGACTTAATAAGCTAAATGACAATTAAACTAAAGCTACACTAAAAACTACTCCTATATTAAGCTAGATGATGATGCGAGTAAAGGAGGTCTTGTATTTATAGGCTTGAGAGAAGCTTCTAGTCTTCAACACACGCTCCTGCTTGCTCTGATCTTGACCTTTCAATCATTGCCAATGATTGGATCCCTGTCATAGCCGTTTAGATTACAAATTATCACACGGATTGCCAACTGGCAATCTTGTGCTTCTTTTTAACACTAAGTTTAGTGTAATATCCCATCCTTTTGGTGGTTTTTTTGTAGCACGCGTGACGAACCCCTTGAGCTCGTTTTTGACCAATCACAACCCTTGGGTGACGTTTCACATGCTGAGCTCATTGCAAGGTACTAAGCATCTTTTGCCAAGTTAATTGCAATTTTATCCGAGTAAATTTTTAAAGATGGTAACTTGGGATGACGCTGAAATAGTAACAAACGAGATTTGGCGCCCTTTTCTTCTCTATAACGATTTAATTTGACTTATTTGACCTGGGGTAAAAAGGGATAGGTTAACTTGGGCTCGGGAAGTGTTTTGGGCCATGGTTTTATTTAAAAAGGGTTGGGCCGGTTAAAGGGTATAAAGGGATGAAAGGTTATATGAATTTTAGGAGATAACGACCGCTAGTTTCTTAATAAAAGAGAGACGTAACGGTGTTAGTGGTTTAGGGTTTTGTGAAAATTGATTTAACATTAAGGGTTTAATTTGGGTATTTTGAAGGATTTGTCTTTTGTGGGTTGACCAAAAAGGATGACCATTTGGCTAAACTCTCGCTCGTGTACACTCCAATCTGTTTCCTGTGTGTCCGTGTTTGTCCGATTTTGACCGTCTTCTTCCTTGTGTTTTTGCATAATCCGTACCTACGACCATGCACAAATGACAAAACAAGTAATATACAAGCATAATTTGCACAATTTGATCATTATAGGGCCATTTTTGATATAAAAAGGATATGTGATTTCTCATATATCAAAGGCTCTTATGATCTGTATAGATAACACTCTTTGTTCCGTACAAATAATGCCTCCAAATCTTTAGCACAAACACCACCGCGCCTAACTCTAAGTCGCGAGTCATGTAGTTCTTCTTGTGGCTCTTCAATTGTCTTGATGCATAAGCGATTGCCTTATCCCTTTGCTTAAGTATACATCCCAATCCTTGGTTTGATGCATCACAATAAACCACAAAATCTTCTACTCTATCCGGTAACGACAATATTGGTGCATTACACAAATTGTCCTTCAACGTTTGAAAGCTTCCTCCTGTTTTTACCCACTCATACTTCTGATTCTTCTGAGTCAACGAAGTAAGAGGTTTAGCAATCTTGGAGAAATTCTCGATGAAACGTCTATAATATCCCACCAATCCCAGAAATGATCTTACTTCAGATGGTGCGTTGGGTCTTTCAACCTTTTCACAACCACCTCAAATCTATTTGGGTCCACGTGAATACCCCCGTTTCCCCCCCCCCCCCCGTGATTATCACGGTCCAAGAAAAATGTACCTCTTGCAACCAGAACTCGCACTTGGAGAACTTTAAATACAACTTCTCCTTCCTTAGCAAATCCAACATCAATCTCAAATGATTTCTAATCCCTCCTTCGTCTCTTGAGTAAAATCCAGATATCGTCAATAAACACTAGATGAACTTATTCATGTACGGTTTCATACTCGGCTTCATTAAGTCCATTAAAACTGCAGGTGCATTTATTAATCCTAATGGCATAATCGTAAACTCAAATGCCCTTAATCGTGTTCTAACGCGGGTCTTCGAGATATCATCATCATGCACTCTCTGCTGATCCGAACAATCGATAGGTCTACTTAGAGAAGTCCTTGAAGATCGATGAATGTTCTAAAGTGAAACGTAAAAAGGTTCTGGCAGATGCTTTTGCGGTCGATACAAATTTAGAGGCACTCCATTTTGGCTAGAGTAGTGCAGTTTTTGATATGCTGGGAGACTTTTTTAGACGTGATCCTAAGTGGGTATTGTCAGTGGAAGAGAGATGCAAAATGTTGGTTCTCGGGAGGGGTAGAAGTGGTGGGACCATCAGGGTTCATGTCTTTTGTCCAATGTTAAAAGATAAGAGAGATGCAGTGAGATTAATTGCAGATAGATGGAAACTGTCAATACGTGCTGCTGGTTGGGAACTGAAACGGTTCATTGTGGTTCATGTTACACCAAAGTCTAAGGCACCTAGTCGGATTCTTGGAACGAAAGGGCTGAACCCGTTAAATTTGATACATCCACTAAGTTTTGATCCTCTGGTGGACGTCGATCCTAGGCTAGTTGTGGCTTTGTTTGATCTGCCAGGGGATGCAGATGTGAGTGCTTTGGTATTGAGATTTGGTGGCGAATGTGAATTGGTGTGGTTGAATGATAAAAATGCATTGGCTGTGTTTAGTGATCCGGCTCGAGCTGCAACTGCTATGAGACGGTTAGATCATGGTTCTGTTTATCATGGTGCAGCTGTACTAAGCACCAATGGGACATCATCAACCGGAGTTAGTAGCAATGTTTGGGGTGGTGGTGCCTCAACGACAAATCCATGGAAGAAAGCTGTTGTGCAGCAGGATCACTCCGACTCATGGATTGTTGCACAAGAGTGGGTCAACCCAGAAACATCACCATGGAAGGTCAAAGAAGGCCCTTTGATCACCACTTCGTCAGCAAATAGATGGAGCATTTTGGAATCTGAAGTTGGTAGTAGTCAGGAATCAGGTAAAGTTTTAGCAAGTAATGTCCTCTTTGAGAATGAACCATCATCGTCATCGACTAGTTCAAGTAATGCAGCTGCGGCATTAAAACAGGATGATGTGGTAGTGGAGGACTGGGAAAAAGCATATGACTGAATCTTGCACTGGTATCTGTATTTTTTGTACTAGCATTAAGATTAGGTTGTTTACGGGATAGTGAACCTGCTTTGTTTTGAACTTGCTTGTAGTAGACATATATGCTCTTAGCTACATGGTGTTTTGATTTTGTTTCTGTTTTGCCAATGATGCTTGTCTGTCTAGTAACATTGTCCATCGGCGCGAAAAGCATTTATGTGTTGGATGTATGAATTCCAATGGCTTACAGGATGTTTTGGAACCAGATGGTTGTCAAGTTGTTGCATATGTAGCAAATCAGCTTGTGAAAACAGTAGTCGTCACACTTTGTTAAATAGACATATTTTTTTTAATGTCTCTGGGAGAGCAGCAGTAAAACAAATGGTTCTAGTCATTAGTCAGTCACCTGTAGGGGTGTTATTTTTATCCGATTAGTCCGATCCGAAACTGAAAAAGCATAGTCCGATCGGGTTATTCGGATTTTAAAATCTTAAACGGGTTAATCTGAGCAATTCGAATGACATATAACTCGTTTTTCATTCAAATTTACGTTCCACGTTCGTTTTTCTTTAGCGAAAACTAAAGCATCCGAAAAAGCAACTTGTGATTGAAGAATGATACATGAGTAGATAAGAGATAGCTATAGCTAATTGGGGGACTTTTAAAGATGGCGGCAAAAAAACATGTGACTAACTTTATATATAGAGTTAGGATCAAATGAGAAGTTTTCTTAAAATAAGAAGGATAAGAAGTAACTATAATCGCATATCCGAGATGCATCGACTTAAATTAGATGCATCTCTATAATCTTAGATGCATTATAATGTGTTTTCTAACTTTTAATTAGATGCGTATACGTATTTTAGATGCATTTCATGATTTCTCTTATTTTTTGGTCCTCTACATGTGCCAAAATCATGAAAATCAATTTGCACCATCTACACATCAAATTAACTTTCAAAACTCTATATGGTGCATCTAGATGAATAGAAATGCATATAATGAAAGTCGTTGCATCTCAAATGTGTGGTTTTAGTCACTTCTCACCACTTCTTATTTTAAAAACACAGATTATAATGCATCTAAGATAATAGAGATGCATCGAATTTAAGTCTATTGCATCTCTGATATGCGATTATATATACTTTTTATCGCTTCTTGAATTAGAGAAACTTCTCATTTTGAACCTAACTCATAAAGTATAAAGTTAGTCACATGCTTTATGGCGCCATCATTTAAAGTCCCCCCAATTACTATAGGCGATATCTCTTATCTACTCATGTATCATTCTTCAATCACAAGTTGCTTTTTTGGATGCTTTAGTTTTCGCTAAAGAAAAACGAACGTGGAACATAAATTTGAATGAAAAACGAGTTATATGTCATTCGAATTGCTCAGATTAACCCGTTTAAGATTTTAAAATCCGAATAACCCGATCGGACTATGCTTTTTCAATTTCGGATCGGACTAATCGGATAAAAATAACACCCCTATAGGTGACTGACTAATGACTAGAACCATTTGTTTTACTGCTGCTCTCCCAGAGACATTAAAAAAATATGACTATTTAACAAAGTGTGACGACTACTGTTTTCACAAGCTGATTTGCTACATATGCAACAACTTGACAACCATCTGGTTCCAAAACATTCTGTAAGCCATTGGAATTCATACATCTAACACATAAATGCTTTTCGCGTCGATGGACAATGTTACTAGACAGACAAGCATCATTGGCAAAACAGAAACAAAATCAAAACACCATGTAGCTAAGAGCATATATGTCTACTACAAGCAAGTTCAAAACAAAGCAGGTTCACTATCCCGTAAACAACCTAATCTTAATGCTAGTACAAAAAGTACAGATACCCAGTGCAAGATTCATTCATATAGTTTTTCCCAGTCCTCCACTACCACATCATCTTGTTTTAATGCCGCAGCTGCATTACTTGAACTAGTCGATGACGATGATGGTTCATTCTCAAAGAGGACATTACTTGCTAAAACTTTACCTGATTCCTGACTACTACCAACTTCAGATTCCAAAATGCTCCATCTATTTGCTGACGAAGTGGTGATCAAAGGGCCTTCTTTGACCTTCCATGGTGATGTTTCTGGGTTGACCCACTCTTGTGCAACAATCCATGAGTCGGAGTGATCCTGCTGCACAACAGCTTTCTTCCATGGATTTGTCGTTGAGGCACCACCACCCCAAACATTGCTACTAACTCCGGTTGATGATGTCCCATTGGTGCTTAGTACAGCTGCACCATGATAAACAGAACCATGATCTAACCGTCTCATAGCAGTTGCAGCTCGAGCCGGATCACTAAACACAGCCAATGCATTTTTATCATTCAACCACACCAATTCACATTCGCCACCAAATCTCAATACCAAAGCACTCACATCTGCATCCCCTGGCAGATCAAACAAAGCCACAACTAGCCTAGGATCGACGTCCACCAGAGGATCAAAACTTGGTGGATGTATCAAATTTAACGGGTTCAGCCCTTTGGTTCCAAGAATCCGACTAGGTGCCTTAGACTTTGGTGTAACATGAACCACAATGAACCGTTTCGGTTCCCAACCAGCAGCACGTATTGACAGTTTCCATCTATCTGCAATTAATCTCACTGCATCTCTCTTCTCTTTTAACATTGGACAGAAGACATGAACCTTGATGGTCCCACCACTTCTACCCCTCCCGAGAACCAACATTTTGCATCTCTCTTCCACTGACAATACCCACTTAGGATCACGTCTAAATAAGTCTCCCAGCATATCAGAAACTGCACTACTCTCGCCAAAATGGAGTGCCTCTAAATTTGTATCGACCTCAAAAGCATCTGCCAGAACCTTTTTACGTTCCACTTTAGAACATTCATCGTCACATGTGAGTTTCCTCTGTCCAAGTGGAATCTTCTTACCATTTACTTCAACTGGTTGAAGTGGCACAAGCAATTTTTGAGCGACATATGCTTCAAGAACAATATCCACATTATAACTGCCACCAGCATCACAAGGAAAAGTTGCGGTCATTCGACCATAGGAACAAGCTATTGTGACAGGAAAATCACATCTTACGTCTCGACACGTATTATGTGGATGACATAGAGAAGTACACGTATTATGCGGATGGCATAGAGAAGTACACGTGTGCCCGCAGTCTCTCCGCGAGGCCCCACATGTCTGATCGCATGAAACCTTTAAACCGAAAGTGGATCCACCAGATGATGACGATCAAAAAAATTGTTGGTTTGATTACTAAGTTCACACA
>BQNB010001369.1:0-96032 GCA_026074375.1 Tanacetum coccineum | reverse complement strand
GTCCTAAATCCATATCCTTGTAATTTTCTAGCTTCTTGCTAGTTTTTTAATAATTTCAATTTGCCGTTCAAAAAAAAAAAATCATAAACAGCCATAACACGAACAACCATAAATGTGCCCACACACTTCAAGCTAAGCAAGTCTCCTACCCAATTCATCTTCCCTGACCTTCTGAATATTCTTCACAGCAAGGGCATGCCCCGTGGCCTTCAACAACCCAATCGACACTTCCAAACCATAAACGTCCGACACCTGCTATAATTGTTGCACATACTTTTACTTGTGTTTAGATAATGGCTAAATTCAGAAAGTGAAAATGCTTGCACATATCAATAAATTCTATGTTACTCCTGATCTATACAGTAAAGAACTTCAGTTATATTAAATCTAGTTTGAATCACCAAAAAAGGAAAATTTATGAGTTTTATATGAGTCTAACAAAATGGCAATGCTAATAATCCTTTTCCTTATATATCACCTATCCTATCAAGTCATATAAACACCTCAAAAACACATAATAACCTTAAACAATCAAACTTAATACTTCAACTTCGTATTGTGATTGTACTGTAAATTAGTTTAAAGGTGCACTCACGGGGTGTTGGCATATAAAAATATACTCCAACATACCTTTATGTTACTACTAATGGGTTGACTTCACGTCCGACAAACACGCGTGAATTATGTATAAGTAAAAGATAGTTGTTAAAAAAATGAATAAAACTCAAAAATTCAATATAGGTTTTGATTATAAAACACAAAGTGAAAGTAACTGACCTTTACCACAGAGGCTTCAAGATCGAAGGCCATAAACCCACCAGGCCTCATTTCAGCACCCCCAAACACGCCCAATTCAACCATCATTTCAGCACTCCAAACCCACCCATTTCAGTACCAAAACGCACACATTCAGCCCCTATTTCAGCATCAAACCCCATATGTTTCAGACCCAATTTCAGCAACCAAACAAACCTATCAACGACCAAACAACATCCCTCATCTGAGCACCAAAAAATAACCCATTTCAGCATTCCAAACCCACCCATTTCAGCATTCAAACGTGTTGTTCCCTCTTAGTTAGTGAACAATAACTACAAAGTTATTATTAACTAACTTATGGCTTAGTGAGTAAAGTAGACAATTTATTCTTTGAAAAAATCTGTGTACGTAAATAAGTAAAAGACACAAAAGTAACTTTTCAACTTTTAACTTATATTATTAAGACTTATACCCAATTGTATGCGGAACTACAATGTGGATTGAATGACAATGTATGTGTGTGATCTCCTCACTAATAACATTGCATAAACCTAAAGTGTTATGCAAAGCTAACTACTATGCTAACCAACTCATGGACTTAGTAGATTTGAAAGAGTAGATGTGTGTTTGTGAAAGTTATGACTTTGAGTGCACAAACTTGTCATCTACTCCGTTACAAGAGTTCTATTTATACTACTTGGGTATAGACACACCCGTATGGGTGTTGAGCACTTGTCCTAGACCTGTATGGGACAAATGTATTTTATAAGTTCAGACACTGATTTTATCTTATACCCTTTTCAGAATTAGTGAGCTTCACGAGATAAGAGCTTGGACTTATCTCTTTCAAACGATCCTGCCTATTCTTCAGTCTCTTGTCTTTAGGGTCTTTTAGTTGTTGGAGATCGTATGGGGCTCAGCGAGTCTATTTCCACAACTCATTGAACCCATTACCTTCTTATTTGGCTCAGGCTTCATTCACTGAGTACCGCCTCACTAAATGTTAGAGTGTTTCTTGTAGACTCAGGCTAAGTATTTTGAAGGTAACTCACTGAGTGACTATTCACTCAGTAACCTTGAATTGTTTAAAGTATATTTATACTTAGGTTATTTTATATTTAAATCCTAAACGAAAGATCAGTGAGCAATGAAATTGGCCCAACAATCTCCTTCTATTTGGATATAAATATAGCCTAAGTATTTTTCAGTGTGAGTGAGTATATTCAGCTTCTTCTCACACTGAGTTCTCGAATGCTTTCTAAGGATATTGAGTTTCAACAAAAATACTTCATTAAACGATTACAAGGCCCAATTATCTATTACAAAAGATAACAAAAATAACATTATGAGTACTCAGTCCATCTTGTATCCGAGAGCTTCCAACTTGACTTTCTTTGATTTTAGCTTCTCTTGGTCTGGATGATCAATAATCAGCTTTATTAGCTTCAGGAAGAATATTGCATTCTCTTCAGTCTTCATCATTAAGGCCATCACCAGGTATGATACAAGAGAATCCACTCCAACTTTGTGGATATCATTCCATCTTTGGAAAGCCTGGTCACCAAATACATCAGTGAAGAAGATCCCATATTCAGGCTCTTCAATGACCATATTGTTAACAAATGAAACACCTTCAAGGAGACTCCTATTACATTCCAACCAGGTACCTTGACTTCAGGTTCTAGTTCTACATGCTTTCTTTTTCTTCCTAAGGTTTGAGATGAGGCTTGTTCAGAAATTAGAGCCGGAAGAGCATATTGAATTCCAAGTTTCTCAGGGATCTTTCTTAACCTCTCATACCGTTGACTTAGAGAACTCATCAAGTCTTGTACCACTGCATTTTTCAACCCATTCACAAGTAAATGTTGAGATTGCCATAAACTCACAAGTAAATGTTGAGATTGCCATCCTTTGGTGTTTTATTTCGGTTTGTGCTGGCAGTTGGGTACATGGGTTCATATGTCCTTCGATGTTTTAACTTAAAAGCAGTCTTGAAAAAAAAGCCTATAAGGCTGACTATTCGCTTATAGCCAACCAGCCTTTTTGATTTAAGCGAATCAATCAAACAAATCGATCAAGAATTGTCAACTTGTGGAAGACTTGCAAATATAGTCATAAACAAGCATAGTTGCCCGCGCGTTGCTGCGGGGTGGTGTTTCTTTTATCATATATGTGAGTGTTTTTTTAAGCATGATTGCCCGCGCGTTGATGCGGGGCGTTAATTTTTTTTTTTCGGTTTTTTTTATCCGGTCTCATGTTTAATAGTTTTTTTATATGGGCTTATGTGTTGGGCGTCATGTCGTGGGTATTTTTTGATCTGGATAAATCTATATTTTTTTTCCTATTTTGTGTTGAGCAATTTTTTTTTATTTTTTATTTTGTGCGGGTTTATTTTTTCGGTCTCATGTTTAATAGTTTTTTTTATATGGGCTTATGTGTTGGGCGGGCGTAATGTCGTGTGTATTTTTTTATCTGAATAAATGTATTTTTTTTCCCTATTTTGTGCTGGGCAATTTTTTTTAGCGGGTTTATTTTTTCGGTCTCATGTTTAATAGTTATTTTTATATGGGCTTATGTGTTGGGCCTCATGGCGCAAATATTTTTTGATCTGACTAAATCAATAATTTTGTAAAAAAATTTCTATTTTTTGCCGAGCAATTTTTTATTTTTATTTTTTAAGTTGCCTAGTTTATAAAAAAAAAAAAAAAGTTAAATGGGCCGGCTCAAAGTGGCAGCCCGTTGGGCCGGTTACTGTAGCTACTGTAGCAAAAGGGTTGAAACGATGTAGTTTTAACCCTTTCATAGTATATGTATATAATACTATAAAATGGTGGGAAATAACACAAACTCGTCAAAAATACTGTAGCTGTTTATATATATTAGAAGTTGTTTTCAAGCCAAATGGCAGAAATGCTAAGACTCGCCATAAATACCTAAAATGACAATTCGATTAATTACGACACACCGACGACAATTTTTGCTCACGATTTTTGCAACGTTGCCCGAAAGTGACTTATCTAAAACCGTACCCCAAATTTACATTTGATAGCTACACCTTTAAAACTCTTGTTAAAGAATGATAGCTACACCTTTAAAACTCTTTAGGATTATATTAAATTCAAGATAAGTTGTAATAAACGAGTTGCCAAATTTATTTGATTCATTTACATTCTCAATCTCGCCACGATACAAGGTTACAAACTAGAGTACAATTTCACTTATGAATCTCCCCCTCTAAGCTTAAGTAAACCCGAGAGTAAGAAGACTGCTTTTAACACGACACGATACAATTTTACTTATGAATCTTCCCTCTAAGCTTAACACCCAAAACCCGCTCCATTTTCGCCAAGACACCTTGATTCGGAACGGCTTTCCCATTCTCATACTCCTGCACAACTTGCGGCCGCTCATTAATCCTTTTCGCCAACTCGGCCTGGCTCATCTTCTTCTCGATTCGCGCCTTTTAAATCATCTGTCTCACTTCAGCCCCTACTCTCTCAATCGCAGCTGGCTCCTCAGCTTCGTCTAGCTTCCTAGCGTAAATCGCGGTCCCTGGACCTTTTTTATTCGTCCCGCCATCGTGTTTTTTGATGGTTTCGACCTGCGCTCCCGCGCGTAAGGCTTGGTTAATGGATTTCGAGTCGCGGAGAGTTTGCGATTTTGGTTTTGATTTGTGGAGCACTACTGGCTCCCAGTCTTGTGACATTGCCCCCATTGGTCTTGTTGGCATGATGCTAAAAAAAAATACTTACCAAAAATTTGTTTATTATGTAGATGCGAATTAGGGTTTCTATATATAGGAGTACTTTAGGGTCTAGAAGGTTCATATAATGTGTTGTATTTGTGGATTAAAAATTGGGTCTCGAAGGTTCTCTGGGGCTTTTTCTAAAAGACTTTCTGGTCACGGTAATGAAATGATAGGGTCTCGAAGGTTCTAATGGGAATGAAGAACTTGTTGCCCACGGCTTTATGTTTTTTTGTTTTGTTGGGTTTAGATTTTTTTTAAAAACGGTAATTTTTTAGTATCTCACAATATTTATATCGCAAATTATTTTACATGTTTTAGGTAAAATTTGAATTTACAATTATCTGGCGGAGGCAAAAGTTCAATAAAAATCTATTTTTTATCATACATCTTAAGACCTTATCTCAACCAGCTATTTTTTCATCGAATTAAATAAAACTCATTTTTCTTCTCTTTTTTTAAAATTAAATATCTCACAAACCGTTAATCGTTACGTAAAATGAAACATACAATTGCAACGAGAATTAAATCATCTTTCTAACGAGGGGCACTTTAATATACTTTCGATGAACTTTTTTTTTTAATTTTATTTTTTAGTCACGTCTAAAAAGATCACATATGATTCTAGAAAATCACATGTGATTTGTATTTTACAAAATCACATGAGATTTTAAGAATTTAAGAAATCACATGTGATTTTGTGAAATCAGATGTGATTTTGTAAAATCACATGTGATTTTGTAAAATCACATGTGATTTTGTAATACAATTCACATGTGATTTCTTTCAGACGTGACTAAAAAAATACATAAAAAGTTCGTCGAAAGTTTATCAAAGTGCCCCTCGTTAGAAAGATGATTTAATTCTCTTCGCGGTGATGTATTTTTTGTCGTTTAACGATTTACCGTTTGCAAGATATTTTAATTTTAAAAATGAGGTGGAATGTGAGTTTTTTTTAATTTAATAAAAAATGAGTGGCTATGATTGGTCCATTGGATCTTTGATAAATATTGGTTCTTCATTGATATCAACTCATCTGGCGGAAGAGTTTTTCACACAACATGAGGTATCATTGAAACACGAGCCTTTTGACTAACACTATACACTCATACAATATGTTTTTGATCGGTGACATTTAATAACGAAGAATTTTCTCAAATATTCAGTTATTAGAATTGAACTTTATAATATAGGACAATACCCATTAAACTTTTAAATTTTAGTTTAATATTATAGTTTTCCTTACGTGTCTTCATTGGCAACTGACTACACTTGTTAAATTGAATTTGTGTTTCATATGCAGTTGTTAAGATTAAGAGACTCATTTCTTTTGATGACTTGATCCGTTAATGGCTAATGATGTTACCGTGCATACGATTTGTTGCATTATGTTATATTATATTCATTGAACTATTATAATATTCTGCTACGTTACTTCACTATTTTTTAGTTTATTGATGTCGCTAAATTTTCACAAGTATTGTGTATTTTTTGTAGTTTGTTATCTAATTCATTAGTAAGAAGGTTTTTGAACAACGACCTTTTGAAGCAATTAAATTCAACGCAAATGTAAGAGATCATTATTGAGTTATACTTGTACACACTCGCTTATCATCTTAATAAACATGCCCGGACCAACGGGCCTCTGGTCTAATGGTATGGAGGTTTTACCCTCCTAGGCAAGGTCTCAAGTTCGAGTCTTGTCTAGGGCGATAGGGGTTTCCTCCCACGTGGGTAAAGGGAATGGTGTCATTGCCTTCTGGGCTGGACCTAACCTGGTTGTGTGGGCTAGCTACGCCTTCTGAGCTAGGGGCCATGTAGCCACAATTGCCGTTTAAAAAAAAATAATAAACATGCCCGAGGATAGGCAGGGACTATTGCCTAGGGCCTAAAATTTGAAAGGGGCCCATTTTTGTTAGATCCGTTATGTATATATATGATTGAACCTTTTTAGAGTTTTGGACCCAAAATCAGCCCACATTTGAAGTCTGCATCACTTATTTTTGCATTCATTTAATTATTCAAAAATGGTTTTTATCTTGATTTGTTCGTCTAAACCACCAAAACATAGGTGCGCTTTAAAGTTTAAAGGCAAAATAAGATCAATACTCTTTTTTGCACATTCAACTTCAGTCATGTTTTATCTTTAGATAATATTCTTTGTCACGAAGCATAAACATTTTACTTTTCTTAATTAAATGAGGGCCTGTTTTTCTTAACCGCACAAGACTACTAAAATGTTGGAGACGGCTGGGTTAATAAATGAACCTAACAAAGATTATCTATCTATATCTATATTACTATAATGTATTTAGGACTTTCTTTAAAAAGAATTCTTAATAATATTAAAACAATAAACATTACTATAAAACGAAGTTTTAAAAAATCGAATCAATAATTAAGTTTTCACTACACTAATTGCATTATAATGTAAATTAATGAGTATTAAAATAAATGTTACAAACTCATAATAATACAAATTTATAGTTGTAAGCCTTATAATAAACATTCAATTTTTACTAAGTTCAAAGAAATATAATTATGGATATCTATATTTGTATTAATTATTTTATAGAAATTTAAACATACATTTACTCTTTTAGAACTATCAAACTAGTTAATCGTAAAATACCGATTATCATTGCATACTAGTTAAAGATCAAGATACCATAAAAAATGAATATTTGGTATCGTCGCTGCTTTGCGCGGGTACCATGCTATTTTGTTAATGAACCAACATGAAAAACAATATCCGTCCATTTTGATGTCCATCTTTGTTCATTATTGGGTTAAACGTTAAAAGATTGGGCGCCGATTTCTTAAGGGAAAATGATCCTGTTAAGTCGGGAAAGGGAGAACTTTTGGAGAAATATGTCCTGGTTTTAATCACAACTCCTCCGGTTTCGCAGGAAACAATTGAACATTGTTTGAGGTTTTTTTTCCGTCGATTTAAACATTTGAAAAATAATTCAAAAAACAATGCTGCAACCCAAACACACATCGTTCATGTTTGTTTGATTCGTTCACTGTTGGGATTAAACAAACTAGGTAACCAATTAGCTACGAGTACGCAACGAATGGATCTAGTTTTAGCACATGAATTAACACATAAAAGAGAAGAAGGACTTACCTCTTGCGATTGATCTTAAAAACGAGTTAGTGATTAAATTATCACCTCTACGAGTGCTCACAAAATCATGTCAATGGAATATGTCAAGTTGTCTAGACTTGACTTCACGAACCAAACACCCACGTGTTGTATAATCGAACCAAACACACCCCTTTGTGAGCTTCGTGCGATCGAACCAAGAAAAACCCTAATTACCAAACTTCAAACCGAAAACCCCAGGTAGGGTTGTGTGTTGCGTCGAACAAGGAGGAACACCAAAACCAACACCATGTGTGAAACAAGAATCGTCAAGCAAGGAGGTTGAGTGAACTGAAAACCCTAAAAGTGTTGCGGGTCGATTTGGTTTGGAGTGAAGAACCGAAAACCCTAAAGGGTTTAGGGTTTTTGGTCCTTGGTGGGTTTGAGAGGAGGGGGAAGCACCAATTTTACAAGTGTTTTTAGGAAGAATCAATTAATAGAATGGATGTAGGAGTTTGGATTATATAGGCATAACACAAAACCTTAAAACTTGTTCACAAAGAAAACTTTCTTTCCTTTTTCCTCCCCTCTCCATAACCGGCCAAAAAACCCCCCTTCTAGAACCTTAACATGGCTCTCCTTGTGGTTTGGGTTTTGTCTGGTTTAGTTCCTTGGTTTTATATTTTAAATACCCGTTAAGTTAGTTATACAAGTAACGTATTTAACGACTATTCAAATATTTATTTCGTGAAGTAATAAATTATATTCTTTGTGTATTAACGTGTGTGGCCCCAATAGGCTCACATATTTCTAACGTATAATATGCAAAACCAACTCACATATTCCAACAGCTCCCACTTGGGAGTTGGAGTAGCAGTCAGCACTTATACTGGCAATGGAAACTCTAGCAACACTCGGACTTGCCTTTAAATTAGAAATACTTAAGATAAAGTTTCAAGAACAACCTCATCTTTTAATGGTTATGTATTTCTTGCTTTATAATCATCCTTTTGGTTCATAGATACCGTTAAACCATGGATATGGATCCTAACTCATTCCATATAGTTTAACATTATGTTTCTCGTTATGGAAATAATTCAGATATACCAAATGTAATCAAGAATCATCTTGTATTACCCTTTAGGAACGGCCATTCATTTATCTGATTAAATCTGGAGAGGGCCCAGTGATATCTTTCTGCACATATCAAGTGGAGAAATAAATTCTTTGTTGACTACAAGTGTTGTGAATGCTGCTTCACATCACTCTAAAAAATATCCTTTATAACTACCTTATTCAGGATTGCGTTTGACATATAATTACAAAAGTGATATCCACACATACAAAAACTTGTTTGTATCTCAAGTCTAATGACGATTTTATTAACCATTTTTGACATCTTACTCATGACCAAGATCCCTAAAAGTAAATATTCACAAGTTGGGGTACAATATGCAATCCCTTGTGAATACAATAAAGTTATTGGTGGAACAATCCCATATATTCATAGAATATTAACCAAACTCCACATTTTACCATAATGAACAGATAATTCCGCATATTTGAGTTAACCGACAAATGGACATATTTAGAATGATAAGAATCATTCACGAATTCAACATGCAAATATATGGACAAACACATAATTAAATATTGAATGAAAACAAACACCAAGTATCTTAATTCATCAGAAATATAAATCAGCTCCGGATAGAAATCCTCAATTAATCAAATACAAATAAAATACTTAATTTACTGTAACTACTAGCTAGACTTACTCCTATTTTCTTTATCCATTCAGAACCTTAGGATATGCTAAGGGCGCTTGATTAACAGATCACTAAGTAGTCATATGTGCAACTGTTTGCTATCTTCAAGACACCCATTTTCAATGGATTTCTCGAAGATATGAACTTTTGCAATTAAAATGTCGTGCACTGTTTAGTGACCTTCGATGAACTTTAGCTATATAAATGGCTCAAGGTATTATCACAGCACATATTTTATGGGATCTCAATGTGCGAGGTAACAACACCAAGCCCAAAATGAGATTATTGAATCCATACAACCTCTTTAGATGCGTCATAAGCAGCTAAAACTCAACTACATAGATGAAGAATCAAAAATACTTTGCATTTGTGTTTTTCCAATCAAGCGAACCACCTCCATTTAAAACAAACACATATCCAGTATGTGACTTAAGGTCGTCAGCATCCGTCAGATATCCAACATTAGTGTAGCAAGAAACCCTAAGCTCTTGTTTTATATCACCTCTATAAACCAGAAACATATCCTTAGTATTGCAAAGATACTGAAGGAATATCTTAACATTAGTCCAATGAATGATTACACCTGGATGTCTATGATATACTGCTTGAGTTATGTTCTAAGAGAAAACGACAACATCAGGACGATACATCTCCATAACATACATTAATCTATCGCAACAGCCAAGGCGTATGGAATATTTGTGCATGCCTGTTTTTTACAGCAGGTTTCGAAGCACCTCATGACATACTTAATTTTAGCATTTTCTTGCATTGGGGATAGGTTCCACAATTGGAAATCATCTTCGTGAAAGTAGTCCCTTACAAGATTTTCCCACAGAGTAACACTGTGACATAAACTAATTAACCACTTAGTATTCTAGGTTCTCGATTAGATCTATATTCCAAGAAAATATGCACTATCCCTTAGATCATTTTCATAGCACAAACGTTACTTCCAAATTATGATTTTACATCTTGTTAACATAGAATAACTACTGGAAGTGTGTTTTCCACATGAATAAGTATGTCATCAACATACTAAGATTAGGAATATAACGAATAACTTCCGACTACTTATAAGATATACATCTTTGGTACTCATGCACGATTTGAGAGTGAAACCAATATGTTTATTGATTTTCATCATCGAAATCGCTTATTTCTCATGTGCGTAGATGCTATGAGCTTAAGTCCATAAATAGAACGCATGAGCTTGCATACACGGGTTAGGAGTAATTTTAGGATTGAACAAAACCTTCAGGTACTCGACCACTATAGACTTCTGTCTGAAAGGAGTGACCATTGAGAAAAGTCGGATTTTTTGTGAGACATCCATATTTGGCCAAAATATCTTCATAGGACACTTGATCGAACGGCATGGGCTACTGCTATAAAAAAGTCCTATATAGCTCTGAATGTCTGCAAACAGGGAGAAAACAGTTGGATGCTTTTATAATCAACCCCGTAGATTTAAGATGAAGCCCTTGTGACAAGATACAGCTTAATAAAGGTGTGGTACGACGGCCATATGTCAGTCTCTTAATTGAAGAGAGGCCATTTGCTGACAAACGGTTATACTAGTTAGGGCGGAGACTGGGGAGGAAAAGATCAACATAAGTCTCCCCGACTTCGTTTTATCGTTTCCATGGATTGCATTTCTACATTTCATAGCATCAAGCCAATATTACTTTCCTTTGGAATTCAGGATCCAACAATGCAGCTTTTTAAGTTAACGAGTTCACCAAGTCCCCCAATCATGCTCCTCAGCATACACGTTAATAGGAGCACATACGATCGGGCGCTTGCATGTTCTCTATAGGAGTCCTCACGAATGGCGGATGTGGATATCACTTCTTGAGAGTTCATCCTTTTCTTGATTCACTCCTCTTCATGATTTAAAGATTAGTGTCTGAAAGAAAAGGATTAAGTATCATCGTTCTTGGAATAATTTCAAGATCGTATCTAGAACACCCACCTTGCTCCCTTGATCTATAAGATTACTCTCAAAGAACTCAGCATTCCGGGCAACTAAAGAACTTGTGTATCTCGGGTGGGTAGAATAGAAAGTAATAACCTAGTCGGTAGTCTATTTGGCGGTATCCTAATGAAGATACACATACATAGATCTGGGTTCTAGATTTTTTTCGCACGTTTTGGTAAGATGTATTACGCTTAATAATTGGCTCACAACCCTAGACTTTTAAGTAAATCAACTTTGAGGCTTGGCTCCATACGCAACTTTTAAATGGTGTCTTTTCAACATTGCTTATTGATGCTAACATATTTGAGAAAGCGGTGCAGCAGACTCACAGGGCATAATACCCCTAAAAGGACTTAGAGTAGTCGTGTTTGACACATCCTTGAGAGCGAGCACCATGGTCTATCAGTGTTTCTATTATCCTCCTCATCAGACACACTTAATGTTGTGGTGTTGATAAGGAGCGATACGGTAGGTCTATAATCCCATGCACTTTTATATAGTGTATTCCAAAAACTCTTGACTCAAATATTCGCCTCCACGAGTCAAATGTAGCCAATTTTTGATGGGTCGCGTATACCCTATTGATTTTCTAACTATCCTTTATGAAACACTTTCAATGTCTTCAAACACTTCATGTTAATAGTTGACGAGCAAGTATATCATAACCATAACGAGAAGCTAAAAAGTCTCATCAGTAAAAGGTGAGACAAGTAGCTTGCACCCGATAGTCCTTGTGACACAGTTTTTAAAGTGAGGACCACATACATTGGAGATAGTATATAAAATCCAACGTTAGAGATTCTTTTGCCTTCTTCCGACTTGATATTGAATAGTGGGTTTTACCCTATCCAATCATTTCCATAGACATACATGGAAACACCTTTTCCTAAATGACTCAATAGTCAGTAAGTTAGAAGTCCATCATGTTGGCAATTCCTCAATTGCATTATCTTGCTAATTGAGTCCAAACCGGACAATGCCATAAGAGTATAAGAAGCCCAAATATAATGTCCAAGCTAAGCTTGTGGTCTCTTAGTAAAGCAAACCAACCATCCATAGAACAATACATTATGACGCAGTGACAATACTCCAATTTCAGAAAGTCGCCATGCCCTCTGGTATATGCACTAAACATAAACTGATATTCAGTGTTAATAGAAATTGAAGTAGATTAGAGCATTATTAATATCAAAAGATGGATACAAACAAGCTTTCAATGACAAACGAGAAACCTGAAATAATTCTCTAGTATTAAAAGGGTGCATACATGATAAAGATTCAAAGCAACCAATAAACATATATCAACCATGGTAGACATCTGAAATGTAAGTAACATCGTATAATGAGACTATCGCCACTCCTGGCACGTGACCATGCCAATAGATAGTGCAGAGACTGCAAAGTCTCCTGTTTCTTCAGCTTCTTACTATTCCGGCTGCATCTGCCCGAGTAGATTTACAGATGAGAGTATAAGCCATAATCCCATAGTTCATTAAATAGCAGTATATGTACTAGTGAAAATACACGAGTTCATGGTGAAAATAACCGGAAGTGCTAGCTCCTTGAGATATAGACTTCTTCCTTTTTCAACCAAGCTCATCAAGATAAACAGTCTCAGTTCCTTCTCTAATAACTCTACTTTTGTCACCATATTGGTGGGAGCAGATCGAGTCGTCCCTTAGCAGTGATTATATCCTCTTAATGTATAGGTAGGTGAGATTCTTGGATATAATTAGCATAAGAAAGGTTTATAGTACATATAGCACAAAACACCGAACTTAGTCTTCCTTTTCCATCTGACCTCCTTAGACACTCATATCGTGTTGCTAGCGGTTTTTGTTTTTCTCATAGATGAGACACTTTCCTGCGTGCTTTAGATATTAATCTAATTTGCATGACAACTGAGCGCTTCTGCAATGTAGCTAACAAGCACACTATTAATTCTAAAGACATGGATTCCAACAGAGCGTTACACGATAATCGGGTCCTGAAAATACCAATGATACGGAGTCAATTAAAATTTAGGGAAGACACTACTAAAAAAAGACAGACTAAGTACCGCAAAAACATTGCAGCCCAGGGGACTACATAAACTGCGTATAATTGTACGAGATCGGCGTAGACGACACCCGCCAATGAATGCCATGTGTCGCTACCAACTAAAACTTATCATGTCAGCCCATACATGAAAAATAGAAATCAACAGACACCAATAGCACCATCCGAGACATAAATACCTTGATTAGAAACCTACATCTTAAGGGACTTGATTCAAATACTTCGTAAGACATTGGATGTTGAAATACTTCGCAATTCACAAATATGTTCTGAGAGAGATAGGCTGATGAAAACACTTGAGTATCTACCTGCCTTGTAGTCATACGGAGCTGAGGCAAAACCCTAGATTCAGCAACTCAACTTAAGCAATGAGAACGAAGGTTAACTCTAACAACTAGTGACTGCAGAGTGAGCATAACATGAGAAATATTACCTTTGGCAAAAATGGTATCAAGAAGGTCCACAATCTGTAGGCATAAAGCGAATGATGCACAGACAATTACATTTTATCATCTGAGCAGATCTCTTCATTAACCCCAACGGAGCAGCCGAGTTGTGCTGCAAGCAGCCCTAATCCGCGAGAGGGCCACTGTGCAGCGCGTGATCTCTACTGTAGCGTGCACAACTATTGCAGTGAAAAGCGAAAATAGTGAGTCCACACTTACAAGATTCTAGATAGTTCCAGATATTAACAGTTTTTGTTTCTCAAGGAAACTCCTAAAAACCGAATTGTACATCGACTGAGGTAGTCATCTACAATTATATAAAAAGTTTAAACAATTAGTATTTTTGATAATTAAATTCTTAATAGATACAACTACCCAATTAATTTACTAATTAAGACTAAGATCCAACTCGACCTCCTATTTATTATCGAAGGTCTGACCAATGTGTAAACAAGTAGGGCAAGTGGTAAACGACGTGTGTTAATTGAAATAAATGCAACTCTTAGATTTAAAAGACTGTTCAAGACATTAATAATGTCATGAGCATGTTTAGTCTCATCTTATGCCTCGGGTCTATGGTCTGACCAAGCATACTCGATTTAAGTCCACCTAGAAAGAACGTGCAAAAATTGGCAAAGGTCTGACCAATGACAAAATTTGCCATGGGTTGGAATGACCCTAAGGTCTGATCAAAGAGACCAAACCAAATGCACGTGTTTTTGGTTGGCTGACATAGACTTAAAATTTTCACATAGGGGTATTCACATGAATGTGTCAATATCGTATACAAAGAAGCATGCAAACAACTTTGTAACACTTATTTTAAAAACTTTTTAGGTGACATCGTAGTGATCATAAGGTTCTCGGTAACTCCAATCGAACGCACAAAGAAACGGAGAAGTAGGTCAGCGCGACGCATATTAAAAACCTATATTCTTTAGGGTGGAAAAGCGACCCGCCTTAAACTTCTCTTATAGTTTGTTCTAGTGGGTGAGTCGTACTTCCCAAAGATCTATAATGTCCAGTTTTTAATTAATCAAGAAATCAAGTTTCATAGTTTAGTGTCTAGTTAATTTTCTCAAAAAATCAAGTTTTACACGAAACATATAGTAGGCCATATTGAAACTAGTATTTAGGCGTGTAATTAACTAGACCAATTTAACATCATCTTTCACTTTAAGTATTAGTCGGTATTTTATTAGTTTAGGCGCGTACCACGTAATCAAGTAAACAAATAAAACACACACACAGACTAAAACAACAGATGATATTAAATAAACAAGTAAACATGTAGATTCTGAGTTCTCTTGCGAGTCTTCCCCAATTGGAGACTAGTAAGACCTCGCAGTTTTCATCAATATACTAGATCGCCACGACGCAACACTAAAGTTGATTGAGTAGGTCTTATAGCCGAAAAAAGGAAACAAAATCAAACTAAACAATTAAAAGATCTTGCTTCCAAAAATAAAAGATTTTATTTCCATAAATAAAATTTTTGAGATCTTTTAACTAATTAGTGTGATTTACTTTCATTTTAAAGCACAATTAAAAAGAAAACAAATCTTCTAAATTAACATGTTAATTATACTTTCCCTTTTAACCTATATTAACCATTAACATTATATTCAAGATCTAGATCTACCATATTTTATTAATTATGACAAGGATTTGCATATCTTTGCCATATTTGACTAGTAAAACAGAAAATAAAATATAAACGCATCAAATCAAACATAAAATTAAATCTAGGCGTGAACAAGGCATACAATTTAATTTTAAATCGTGTAACCCATAATGCCAAAATGAGTTGGCTCGGATACCACTGTTAGGATTTAACAAATTAGGTAACCAATTAGCTACGAGTACGCAGCAGATGGATCTAGTTTTAGCACATGAAATAACACATAAAAGAGAAGAAGGACTTACCTCTTGTGATTGATCTTGAAAACGAGTTAGTGATTAAATTATCACCTCTATGAGTTTCACACACAATCCGTTCAATGGAATATGTCAAGTTGTCTAGACTTGACTTCACGAACCAAACACCCACGTGTTGTATAATCGAACCAAACACACCCCTTTGTGAGCTTCGTGCGATCGAACCAAGAAAAACCCTAATTACCAAACTTCAAACCGAAAACCCCAGGTAGGGTTGTGTGTTGCGTCGAACAAGGAGGAACACCAAAACCAACACCACGTGTGAAACAAGAATCGTCAACCAAGGAGGAAGAGTGAACTGAAAACCCTAAAAGTGTTTCGGGTCGATTTTGGTTTGGAGTGAAGAACCGAAAACCTTAAAGGGTTTAGGGTTTTGGTCGATTGGGGTTTGGGAGGAGGGGAGCACCGATTTTACTAGGTGTTTTTGGGAGAGAATCAATTAATGAATGAGTTGTAGGGAGTTTGTTTATATAGGCATAACACAAAAGCTTAAAACTTGTTCACAAAGAAAACTTTCTTTCCTTTTTCCTCCCCTCTCTATAACCGGCCAAACACCCCCTTCTAGAACCTTGGGGAGTCATCCAAACATGGCTCTCCTTGTGGTTTGGATTTTGTCCGATTTAGTCCTTTGATTTTATATTTTAAATACCCGTTAAGTTAGTTATACAAGTAACGTATTTAACGACTATTCAAATATTTATTTCGTGAAGTAATAAAACATATTCTTCGTGTATTAACGTGTGTGCCCCCAATAGGCTCACGTATTTCTAACGTATAATATGCAAAACCAACTCACATATTCCAACAGCTCCCACTTGGAAGTTGGAGTAGCAGTCAGCACTTATACTGGCAATGGAAACGTCTAGCAACACTCGCACTTGCCTTTAAATTAGAAATACTTGAGATAAAGTTTCAAGAACAATCTCATCTTTTAATGGTTATGTATTGCTTGCTTTATAATCATCCTTTTGGTTCATAGATGTAACACCCCCATTTTGATAATATAGCAGCGGAAGCTAATCTGGGGTATTACTTCATGAATCATAGACACAATCATAGAGAAATGATCTCCAAAAAAGAGAGTTTTTACCGCGATACGTTATTCATTCATTTAAAATCAGGTTTTACAAAGGCAGGTCCAAAATCGTAGAAACATAAAATGTGAATGATATACAAGTTTAGCCATCTTCAAGTCCATGGACACTTCCTATGCCTTAAGTTGCTCATTACCTGATATATACATGCATATAAAAGGTGTAGAAAAACAAGGTTGAGTGAATTATAGTGTTTAGATAATGTAATAGTTGAATACAGTTATAATGGATATGTTGGCATTGCAGGGACAATGTATATGTGAGGAATCATTTGATTCTTATGGAGCAAAACAATATTATTGGTAGAACAATATTTATCATGGAAAACTGTTGAATATTATATGGTTGAATGATGCTTTAATAGTGATTGGGCTTCGTGTGTTATACACCCCGTTATTGGGTAATAATTGCAAACGAATTACTAAGTTATCTTGGAAGATTGGTTTTAACATTAGTATTTACACCTAAGCTCTTGACACCATTACCAAGATCACCGTAGTTTTTTGTGAATTTGGTTAGGACAGATGGCCCGGGGTAGAAAAGGTTAACTTGCGCCAAGGTTTTCCTATTAAGACAAATATAGTGCGTTTGGCTACCCCAAGCATGGGTATACAAACGGGAGTCGTCACCCCCAATAGATCTATTCACAATATTCGCATTCACTCGCAATGCAAGTAATTAATGGTTCATGATATGGAAATAATGGCACTGGAAGCTTCTAGGCAAAGATATATTGGATTGCATACAGATGGGATAACTTTAACATTTAGGTTGTATAGCTGGTATCACAGGTTTATAAAAGTATTCAATATGGAAATATGGGTTAATGAATTCATTTAAGTCTTGAAAAAGTGTAATCGCACATTTGTTATAAGATAAAGAGTATGTACAAGAGTTTGTTAACAATCAATGTATCCCCGACTCGCGGGTTTTATAAAATATGTAAATAAGTAAAAGCGAGGTTATGAACTTCACCTTAACAGGGAAATCTGATTAACGGCAAAAGTAATATCAAAAGGAAAAGGGTATGTATGTTAGCACGTCGTTATTTCTATCGGGCGTAAGAGGTTTTATCAAACTTGAATGAAAGCAGCTTCGTCACGTAAACCTTGGGATTATATTTAAAGTTTGGAAGATTTTGTACTTTTGTAACTTTCCGGTTTCTAAGAGATTAATATTGTTATAAGTTCTGATTGGAGAGTTTGTATTATTATATCACGTTCGGGACCTATAATTCGGAGTCATTCAGTAAACGTTTTCTTGAGGAGATAGGGTACTTTAAATCGTAAGCCAAAAACTCAGTCAGAACGTATCACATACAAGATGAAACCTCTTAATATGAACTCCCTAGTATTGTGATTCGTTTTAATCGGTTTTTAAGCGTTTTGATTTGAATATATGGAAATGATAGCCTATGACAAACGTTTAATTAAAGTTATGACTTTATAATGTTTTTGAATATGTTTTTACACTTTTTCAAAATGTTACATTTTTTAGACCCTTAAGAATGAGAAAATGGCGCATAAAACTTACCCTTGGAGTTTGCACTTTTACAAGTTTGGTACCTTTTGTTTAAAAAGATGTACAAAGTAAACTTGCACTTTGGAAAATGACATAATAGACCCCGGTGTAGTTATAAACTTGATAAATGGACTTTTTATATCCTTTTAGTTATAAGTTTTCCGATAAGTTACGGTATATATACCTTTGTGCATGAGAAAAATGTATCGTTTTTTAGTCCAAAATCCATTTAATGATATTTTTCGCTAAATATGAAAAGTAATTATATAGGTTGTATAGCTTATTAATTTAAGCTAAAATTTGTAAGATTTAACATTAACTATAGTTTAAATTAACGATTCCGTTAAGCTAGGGAAGCAAACTGGGTCAATTGATCGGGTTTTAAACGAAACGAGTCGGGTTTTAAGTTCAAATTCTTTCATTAATGAATTAAAGAGGTGTTATATTAACTTTTAGTTAAGCTTGTTAGGATAGATTTATAACTATATTTAACACTTATACATTGTGTTTTAAGAAGAAACATATATTAGGGTTTGGTGTCTCCGGTTTTGGGAATCATAATGGAAAATGAGTAAGATTTGAGTTATGTTTTAATCACTTTTACAAGCAGTATATTTTGGAATAATATGAAACATAATTATGAGTGATAGGATCAGGTATGAAGATATAGTTTCTTACTACTTTTATTTTTGTATAACTTGCTAATTCTGCCTACCTAAAAAACCTGGGTTTGAGCTTTTAGCTTGGAAATGGGTCGAAATCGGGATTTTAGCTTCGTTACGCCTAGATAACGACTACGGCTTCTTTTCTTGGTTTATTTTGCTTCACTTTTGTTCTTGAGACTTCTAGACTCTGTAGGATCTTAGTTGAGCAAGTATATGCGCTATGATGGGTTTATAAAGGAGGGATGTGGTGGGATGAGTTCAATTAAAGGCTTAAAACTGACACCCTTTCTCTATTTTTGTATACCATTTTGGTACTTGGTAACCAAAGGGTGCTTAGTGAATATGTAGGACAAGTGGGTGTGTGATGTGGGTATCTATGTGGATTGTGAGGCTTGAGGTCTAGAGGTGGTAGTTAGGATTGCAAGGTGGAAGTGGTTTTGCGGGGTTGTGGTGGCCGCGGTCTGAAATGAGCTTGGCGGGTTTGTTGGTTTGTTATATAGTCCTTATTTCATCTACTGTTTCCTATACAATGGTGAAGTTGTGGCTTGACTTTTGGCCATGGAATTGAAGTTGCGTTTTTTTTTTTTGTGTTCGAGTCGTTTTTTGGTTTTTGTTTTTTTTATTTTTTGTTGTGTTGTTTTTTTTCTTGATTGTCTCTTGTTGTTTTGTGAGTGTGGTTTTTATTGTTTGTTATTTTTTTTTTTTTGAGTGGGCTTTGTTGTGTTTTTGTTCGTTTGTTATTGTTCTATTTTTTTTTTTTCTTTTTTATCTTTTTTTTATTTTTTGTTATTTTTTTTGTTTGTTTGTATTTTTTTTTTTTTCTTTTTTTATTTTTTTTTTTTTTTTTTGTTTATGTGTTTATTTTCATATATGTTTTTTTTTTTTTTTTTTTTTTCTGTCTAGATGTATTTCTTTTCTTTTTTTATTTGGTTTTTGTTTTTTTTTTGTTTGGCCATGGAAATGAATCAAGGTGCTTGTAAGCTACTTAAGGTAGCATGTGGGTGAGTCATGAGGTGCTTGGTTGCAAACAAAACTTTCAAAATAGGTTAGATTGCAAGAATAATGTATACGGGTTCCATTAGGGCTTGAATTGGATTTCTATGCTTATAATTCGTATACATTTGAGATATATGTTCACAAGACTTGTATTAAGGATTAATAACAAGAATTGATAAGTGATTCAGGTTTAAAATGGGCAAAAATGAGTAAGCGGGTCGAATGTTCTCATTAGGACACGTTTAGGGTTTCTTTGATTTAATTCGCATACAAATGAAATGAAATGATGAAATGATGATTGTATATGATTAGTAATGTTGTAAATTAAGTTATTACAACTTATTTGAGTGTTGGTGGAAGTTTAAAATGGATAAATATCGAGAAACGGGTCATGGTTTAGTATTTTGCTCGGGTTAGGGTTTCTAAGTTTCATTTCATGAAATCTTATGAAATGAGGATGAATATGGAATGGAAATGAAGTATATGACTTGCTTGTAACTTGTACTTGATGGATTTTACAAGATTCCTTGGGAAAACGGAGGTAAAACGGCTATTTGAATATCGTGCATTAATGACTTGTACATTATGCTTTAAAGGACTTGTACCTTATTTTGGAGGGAAAGTATATTCAAATGAGATGTTATATGACTTATATATATGCTTTAGTAGCTTGTACATTCGCTTTAGATATTAACCTTTCGTGGAATTAGGGTTTAGAGGTATACGATAACGGTTTAAAGCCCGTCTTGATATAACATTGCGAATGGTACTTTATATGTGTAATGTACTTTGTAATAATGATATTAAGATATTGAATTGACATGTTATGATGTTTACTTGACATATATGAAGATAGGATTGGCATAGGTAGGTTGCGTGAGCACGTTTACTTTTGAAATGTATACTATGATATGTAATGGAATAGAATGAAACAAAAATTTATTATCGTGAAAAAGTAGTACTTAACATAGTAAGTAGATATTACATTGATGAAATACTAGAAAATTATGGGTTATTATAGTCCCCCAACCTTACAGAAATCTCGTCCCGAGATTTGATTGAGAGATAGAGTGATATTTGGAAACAGAAGTTCTTAGCTCCTACAGTTTCTAGTCTGATGGCCTACTTTGTGGCAATTCTGACACCTGACAGTGCATGATCCTGTGTGATGCAATATACACTTCCTACAGAGGGGATGTGGTCCATTATATCCATGGTTTCCATTAGCCTTGAAGGTTTCCTGCCTTCTATTTTGCTGCTGGTGGTGATCATTGTTATCTTGGTGGTTGTTATTGTTGATGGGATTGTTGGAGTGGTTATTGTTGTTACGATCATTGGGGTAGTTGTTGTTGTTAGAATTATTGGAATAGTTGTTGTTGTTGGTGGTGTTCCTTTTATCATCAAACTTTCGTTTGTGATCATTGGTTTCTTGCATAGAATTACGCTTTATTATTTGGTCCATTAGTCTGTTAGCTATGTTGGTGGCTTCTTCCAGAGTCTGAGGTTTTGAAGCAGTAACGTTTCCTTCAATGCTTTGGGGCAGTCCCCCGATGAATGCTTCCATAAGTTTCTCGGTGTTTGGTACCATGTTTGGGCATAAAACGGCTAATTCCTGGAATCTTCTAATGTAAGTCTTGAGATCACTTCCATTTACAGTCAGACCATAAAATTCATCTTCCATTTTCTTGATCTCAGTTCGAGGACAATACTTGTTTGTCAAGAGTCTCTTCAATTCAGTCCAGGCGATCCTATTGGCTTGTTCTATTCCGATGGGTTGGGCGTATGCATTCCACCAAGACAAGGCATCATCGGTCAAGGTACCAGTAGCAAATGTCACTCTGTTTTCTTCGGCACAATTGCTACGAGAAAATACTGATTCAGTTCGTTCAAACCAGCGAATGAGTCCAGTAGCTCCTTCTGTACCATTGAAGTAGAAAGGTTGACAGCTTATGAATTCTTTGTAGTTTCCTCTTTTTGCTACAGGAATTTCTCTTGGTCTAGTGTTCCTATTGGGATTGTCGGCATTTGCCATGGCAGCAGCTTGTGCTTCCAGAGCGGCAACAATACCATCAGTAATCAGTTGCCGGATGGCAGCCTAAGTCATAGCTGGTGCTGCAGATGTTGATGTTCTCTTTTTCATACCTAGTGGTATTGAAATCATTTGACATTGTATAGATTCTTGTGTGTTTCCTTGTTATTACGTTGCAGGATATAACAGAAAATTTTAGAATACGGAGATCATGGAATGAGTGATTTAATAGGAGGCTTTAGTGTTTCTAGGTACAAAGGTTTGAGAAAATCGGATAGTAAAAGAATTATAGTAATCCCGGATAAAGATATGAGTCATCATATTACAGGATATAGGATAGACAAATACAAAATTGGTATCATGAAACAACGAGGTATAATGGAATCACCACTGTATAAATAACTTGTCTATATAATTTACATAGCAAATTTTGACAAGTGTCATTATTCATACATCTAGTGGTTGGATTCTAGAAAACTCCAATCTGGTGGTTCTTCCTTGTTGTTTTTGAGTTCTGTGTCGCTTACAGCTTTCTAGAATCTTATCAAAGGGATAGTCTGGTGATGATGTAGTTGACCTAACCGGTGATGAAGATCCTACTGATGAAGATGGAGATATAGGTGTTTCAGTGTCTTTAGGTGATGAAATCTTCTCAGAAGGAAAGAAATCTTGAAAATCAAGCATTGGTGATAGTAATAATACTGGAGATGGTGGTAAAACAGCTGGTAGAGCAATAATAACTTTAGGTGGTGGAATAGCATCTTTAATATCAGAATCAGATGGGAAGATAGTAGAGTGAGGGAACGAAGACATGACTGTAACAACCCAGTAGTAAATAACATAAGTTACTTATATAATAGTATAATAGCTATGTATTTTACATAGTATTCGGGAAAAGTAGTGGCATCTTCACAATTCAGGGAATGTAGTGGCACGAAGGACATTGATGGCTAAAGAAAAATAGTTATAGTTAAAGTTTTACCCTTGTTCTCTATAACCGTGAGCTCTGATACCACTTTGTAACACCCCCATTTTGATAATATAGTAGCGGAAGCTAATCTGGGGTATTAGTTCATGAATCATAGACACAATCATAGAAAATGACTCAAAAGAGACGTTTTTAAGAGATACATTATCATTCATTTAAAATCAGAGTTTTACAAAGGCAGGTCCCAAAATCTTGAAACATAAAATGTGAATGATAAAAAGTTTTAGCCATCTTCAAGTCCATGCCACTCCATGCCATAAGTTGCTCAATTACATGAGATAAACATGCATAAAAAGGGTCAACATAAAGGTTGAGTGAAATTCAAAGGTTTGAAATGTAATAGTTGAATACAAGTTATAATGGAAATGTTGGCATTGCAGGGACAATTATCATGGAAAACATTTATTCATATGGAGAACAGTATTATTATGGAGAACAGTATTATCATGGAAAACAGTTGAATATTATATGGTTGAATGCAAGTTTAGTAGTGACTAGGCTACGTTGTTATACACCCGTTATTGGTAATAATTGCAACGAATATAATTATCATGGAAAAATGGTAACATTATTATTACACCTAAGCTTATGACCCCAATCGAGACTATCCTAAAGTGGTATTAAGGATATTACCCAAGAGTTTGGGAGTTCATTACCCGAAGCATTACTAGGAGATATTACAACTAAGAGATACTTCCATTTATTTAGGCAAATAATATATCAGGTTAGCATACAGTTCTAGAAATCATCTTTGTGTATTCATAGTTTATAACATGAATTCCCTTCGGGATTTAGAAAACAAGTAAGAGTAGAATTATAATCTCACGTATCAGAATAGAGTATAGTTGAAAAATATAGTTTATAGCATGTATCCCCCTCACGGGTTTAAGAAATATTCAAAAGGTTTAAAAGTGAGGCTATGAATCTCACCTTAACATACTGGGAATCTGATTGATGCGCAAAAGTTATATGAAAAGAAAGTAACGGGTACTAACTTTGTACTGGCAGTACTAACTCCTTTAGTACTGTTGGCAGTATAAAGTCATATGAAGATTTATTCCTAACAAGAAAGTATATCAACTTGAAAGAAAGCAGCTTCGTCACGTAACCTGGGATAATATGTCGAGTCTTAGGAAGATTGTACTTTATAACTTTGATTTTAAGAGTTTAATATTGTTATAAGTTTGATTAGAGAGTTTGGAATTATTGTATCATCGTTCGGGCCATCATAATTCGGAGGTCATTCAGTAAACGTTTGAGGAGCTAGGGCACTTTAAATCGTAAACCCAACAACTCAGTCAGAACATAATACCAAAATGAAACCCCTTATTATGAAGCTCCCTAGTATTGTGATGCGATATAATTGGTTTTAAGCATTTTGCTTGATAACTGGAAATGATAAGCACGTCAAGCGTTAATTAAAGTTATGTCTTATAATGTTTTGAACATATTTTTATACTTTTTCAAAATGTTACATTTTAGACCCTTAAGAATGAAAAATGGCAAAATATACCCTTGGAGTTTGCACTTTTACGAGTTTGGTCCTTCTAGTTTAAAAGATGTACAAAGTAAACCTTGCACTTTGGAAAGTGACATAATAGACCCCTATAGTTATAACTTTGATAAAATGACATTTTTAGCCCTTTTAGTTATAAGTTTCAGAAAGTTACGATATATACCCCTTGCATGGAATACTTTTGCAAAACAAGTCCAAAACGCCATGCAAGCTTATTTTAAGATTCCAAATGATAATTGCAGGTGATAGCTTATTAATATAAGCTAAAATAAGATGTTTTAACGTAACGAAAGTTTATAATAACGATTCGTTAAGCTAGAGATCAAAACGGGTCGATTTAGGGTTTTAAAACGGAAACGCGTAGGTTTTTAATTCAAAACTTCCTCAGAAACGGGTAGGTTTTTAAGTCTACTCTACTCAAAACGGGTCGATTTAGGGTTTTAAAACGGAAATGCGTAGGTTTTTAATTCAAATTCCATCAAGACTTGATAAAGTGGTTATAATATCATTAGTTAATCTTAATAGAATAGATTATAACAACATTTAACCATTATAACGATTTGATTTAAGAAAAACACAAAATTAGGGTTTCGGGTGCACGGTTTGGATCAAAAAGAGAAAATGCATGGTTTTTGAGTTTTAAAACTTTAACAAGAGTATATTTAGGATCATATGAACATTATAAGAGTGTAGGAGCAGGTATGAAGATCATAGAACCTGGGTTTGAGCTTTGAAGATCAACAATGGAGGAAAACGGGTCAAAATGGGTAGAAACGCTTCGTACGCCTAGGTTTTTCTTCTTCGGGGCTTCAAGGCTTTAATATTTCTCTTGATTATTGTTCTTGGTACTTCTTAGGAACTTCTTAAGCAAAGACTTGCTGCTATTGTGGGTTATAGAAGAAGAAGTGGGGGATGAGTTGAAATGATGTATATGCGTGGGTATATATAGGGTTACAACCCTTGGTGCCCAAGTTTGAGGGGGTGAGGTGTCCAATATCTGATGGGGCTGTGTTGGAGGGTCTATGAGGGTGATGTGGTGAACCTATGGTGCAAGGTGGAGGTTTGTGGTGGTGGATTCTTGGCCCTATCTCAGCCGCGGCATTAAGGAGGTGACAAGAGGGATTTTTGGCCAAGAAATCACAAGGTGCTTACAAGTAGGTGATGGAGCTGCTTAAAGGAGGTGCTTGGGCTGTAGTAGGTGCATCATCAAGGCGCTTGGATGCAAAGTTATCCTTGAAATGGTTCAAAAAGAAAGAAAAGTGTATACGGGTTCAAGTAGGGCTCGAATTGGGTTTTCTTGCTTAAATTTCATGTACACTTGGTTAATAAGGATAGATTAATGATCACAAGACTTGTATTAAGAGTTTACAACAAGATTTGATAGGTGGTTCGGGTTTAAAATGGGTGAAAATGAGTAAACGGGTCAAAAGTTCAAATTAGGGTTCGATTAGGGTTTTCTTGGTTTAATTCTCATCCATTAGTGTTATAATGATGAAATGATGATGGAATGTGATTTGTAATGTTGTAAATGTAATTACAACTTATTTGAGTAATGATTGAGGTTAAAAATGGATAAGAACCAAGAAACGGGTCATGGTTTACTATTTAGCTCGGGTTAGGGTTTCTAGGTTTCATTTCATGAAATTTTATGAAATAAGATGGAATATGTATTGTAAATGAAGTATATGACTTGCTTGTAACTTGTACTTGATAGATTGTACAAGATTCTTAGGAAAACGGAGGTAAAACGGCTATTTTGGATGTCATGCTCAATGACTTATACATTGTGCTTTTTAGGACTTGTACCTTATTTTTGGAGGGAGTTTATATTTCAAATGAGATGTTATATTATTTGTACATATGCTTTAGTAGCTTGTGCATTCACTTTAGATATTTACTTTTCATGAAATTAGGGTTTAGAGGGATACGATAACGGTTTAAAGCCTGTCTTGATATAACGTTACGAATGGTACATTATATAAGTAATGTACTTTATAAAAATGATATTAAGATATTAACTTGACATGTTATGATGTTTGCTTGACATATATGTAGATAGGATTGCCATAGGTTGCGTGAGCTCGTTAACATTAGAAATGTAAACTATGATACGTAATGGAATGGAATGAAACGAAAATTTATTCCCGTGAAAAAGTAGTACTTAACATAGTAAGTAGATATTATATTGATGAAAATACTTGAAAATTACGGGTTGTTGTATTGTACGTGATATCCCTCTAGACAACGCAACATAAAGCTGACCATGCGAGAAAATTGATTCTGGCAAATAGACACCGACATTTGGAATTGTTTGCCCTTGAGCTTTATTGAAAGTCATCGCAAAGCTAAGGCGAACAGGGAATTGTGTTCTCTTTAGTTTAAAAGGGAACATGTCTTCTTCAGATGGAGCAAGAGGAATTCTTGGCAAGAGTACTCTAACTCCAGTGTGTTGTCCGATAGCAATTTCAGCATTAATGACATTAGGATAAAAGCATTTGCATATAAGCCTCGTGCCATTACATAATCCATTAGCCGGATCGTGATTCCTTAAAATAATAATTAGGCATCTAATTTTCAAGCGCGGGTAATGAGGCGGCAATCCGCTCACGTTAAGCGAGTTTAAGAATTCCAAAGGATACAAGTTGCGCGTGTCGTCTTTCGCTTCACCAAAACTATAGTAAACCTTCTCTTCGCCAGGAAATCTGTCAATCAAAAGATCGTTAATGATGTTAACGTGTTTATATTTAGTTGACAAGATTGCTTTTGAAACTATATCAGCAGATGAATGAGCGTTGTTGGCAAATGAATGAACTATTTAATTGATTAATGCATCCTTTAATAAAGCCTCTTTAGTGTATGGAATGGTCATGTCATCCGGTATTCGTACGTAGTCTTCATCAATGACATCTTCAACTCCGTTACCCACTCGTAATAGGAAGTATGAAAACCATGGGTCTGTTCGTGCCCTTATGTTTAAGGTTAATCGCATTTTTTATTGCTAGGCTAAAGAGGTGACATTTGTAGACTTGAATCTACAATTTGCACTCGCGTTCTGCGTCTTAAATCCCCTCCTAAAACCATTATCTTGCCACCGAATGGAAGTTTGACCCCGGTAATGTCTTGCATAGTTCGATCTACAGCCTCCACAACTTGTCTTTTAGCCATTGATACTTCATCCCATATTATCAACTTGGCTTGACAAAGTAGTTTAGCAAGGCCACTTTCTTTTTTGATGTTGCATATGGAGTTAGTAGTCAGATTAATGGAAATCTTAAATCGCAAGTGAGCAGTTCTTCCCCCTGTCATGTTATTTGCTGCGGCCCCTAACGAAGCGATGGCAAGTGCAATAAGACAACGAGAACGAACAGTGGCAAGCAAAGCTTTATACAAGAACTTTTTCCCAGTTCCTCTAGAGTCATCAATAAATAACACGCCCGAAGAGTCAGCATCAACATGTCTCATTATGGTATCATATGCGTTTTTTTGGTCACTGTTGAGAGAATGCCGCGCGAGTTTATCTTCCTCTTGTACAACTATTGAGCACTCCTCATGTGCTTCACGGCATCCATATGCATATGAACGTACATCCATAGTAATGTTGGGAAGATCTAAATCACTAAGACTCCTACCCATAGATTGCAGAATTGATGATATGTCCGTTAGAACCATATTTTGAACCCGCTCAACACTTGCACAATTTAAGTTGTAGTCTTCTGAAAGTGATTCGTAATGGTCATCCTATAACTTTCGAACATCTCCGACATCACAAATTATTAGAAGGGTCGCGAATAGTCGTCTAAGAGGGCCACGCATCTCGTGCGTGGAGGACTCACGTAGACAGGCATGTATGTAATCATCACTCCTTATTAATCCCCTTTCGAGGGCCACTCTACGAAACGTAGTATGCAACACGCCATTGAACGTGTAAAGATAATCAAAGCCCGTAGGCCCTTTAACATGTTGCAATAATACACACAAATAGAACCTCTCTCCTTCGGCAGGATTAGCGTAAACCATTCTTCCTCTCATTTTCCCTATTTTACGACGTTGGTAACGACTTTTGTCGTATTGTTACTATTTTTGAATGGTTGTGTCTAAAAGAACATTCGTTCGTGCATAAGTATATAGGTATAATGTAAAAACATGCACTAAAAAACAAAAGCAATATCTTTAATGAGGCTTACCATTCTTAGTTTGATTGTACGCTTGATCAAAAGCAAAATCTTTGTTGATATTTATCGCAAATTTTTTTATTTATTAATTGGATAGGTTATATTACTGAGTCATGGTTATGTAGTGTATTTGTTTTACAATTATCTACAAGTTGTTGCCCTTTTGTTTGTTTGAGACCTCCTAAGTCCGTATCAACCAACAATTAGCACTTTATTTGTTTTGCAATTATCCCATATACAATTAAAACTCACGCGAACCTAAAATGTGTAAAACATAAAGAGTAGATCACTAAATTAATGAAAACAAAAAAAAAGTTTATGCAATTATTCAAAAAATAACAAATGTATGCAAGTCTTCATACGAACGGTTGATCACCAAAGTGACGAAAACAAAAAAAGAACAAATGTTTGAATATTCAAATGATGTAAAAGACAATAACTTGAAATGAGATGAGATGTTTCATATCGCCATCTTCATCAGGGCTTCACCTTGTCGCAAAGCCGAGTCAAACTCGACACAGGTTAAGTCCGTGTCAACCAACTTCACTGTGAATAGAGAGATGACGCATTATTAGCCAAAAAAATATACAAATGAAGCGGCGTTTGAAAAAGGTGAATATAAGTTTGTTTCGATTATATACTTGATTTCGTGTGCACAAGCTTAACACGGGTTAGGTATATTGTTCCCTGCTCTTGTATAACCCAGGCGAGCCTCATAGGCACTTTGCGCAACGTATAATACGCCACAAACTTGATCTCTGCCCCTCTATCGTAATATAACAATTGTTAGCTCGGGAACACAAAATAGTACATTTAAAAACATTTTTGATAGACACTTTTACGTCAGATCTCGCAACCATATTTCACAAGTGTTATAACTGCGGGTTTTTGTAGGCCTCCGCGAATCACTCTTCCAACAGTATCTATAAGTATATTAAAAAAAACTTTGATAAGGAATACGTGATATTAGTTTATTTAGAAGCATATAACATGCTTAAGTAAATTTTATGTACCGATCAGCATTTTGCGTTCTGTTTTATCACCAACAAGGGACCTAATGGATGGTAGCCACGAGTGCATCAGAAACCCGGTTTCCTCGGCGAACAAAATTTCCGTAATGACCGTTTTAGAGTTAAGGATAATGAACCAGTCACTGCGAAGAAAGCTGTAGTTTTGATAACGTGGATATTGTGTTGGGTCTTGGAACCCAACTTGGAAATGGTCGAGTGACACAAAAGTTTGAGCAAAGGTCTTGTCTTTATATGCGGCTACCAAGTTTGTAGGCACCTCCGCCGACATTTTTTCTCCCTAGTATTAGACATAACAAATTTAATGCTTATGGTTAATGGTTAGTATAGATAATTCTGGTAAACTATTTGTTATATAATTTACAACCCTTACATATTTGTCGGCAAGAAGTAGTACAGTTTGTTGTCCTTGTTATCAAACCAAACAAAGTCGACACACGTACTTTGTCTATCTTGTAGAAAGCACGTGGGTTTCTTATTGATGTGAAAGAGTCGACCGTAAAGTACTGATTCCAGGACTACAAAAAAGAATAGATGTGCATGGTGATCGATATGGTTGTTAGTTCGCGGTATAGTGATAGTCAATAGTAATGAGTATAGACCGATATTAATGTGTGTATACAGATTATGTTGTTTATACTGATTACGATATTTGGTCATGGAAGTTGTACAAGTATAAATAGTTGCAAATGTAATTTTGCTTTTGAGGATATAAATGTGGCAATTTGTTGTAGTTGCATCAGTTATTTTTTGATATATAAAATGCTAATTAAAAACTCAAAAGTAACTATTATTACTTAGTTTTTGGTAACACACTTAAAATAACATTGGTGTATTGCATTTTGTATATATTTTTATGAGATTTCGTTAAATGCTTGTTTACTTTTGTGTCTTTAATTTATTTAATATGTATAGAATTTGGTCATCATGTACAATATGATAATCTTAATAGTTAGGGTTAGTATACAAACATTTTTCAGTTACGTCTTATGTTTGATAAGCTTATTTTTTCCAGTATTCTGTTTTAAACTTAAGCCGAAAGAACATAGGGCACAAAACATTCATAAACAAACACCCATGATCGCATGATTGTACACGCAACAACACAAAAACAATCTAACAAATTAGGCACATTATCACCAGGATCAAATGTATCAACCAACTTCCATTGCATATAATGTGAACTTAATATCTATGCATCTATATCTTTTAGTTTGGTCATTTTAGGTATATGAATGTTGTTGATTAATCAACATCATGCGTAATACTCTACAATTAGTTTAGTATATAAATACACAAAAAGTAAATGAAAAAACGTGTTTACCTCGACGTCATTATCCACATCGTCAAGGTTGAAAACTGGATCAACTTCCATAAAAGCGGTAAGGATTTGAGAGTCAATCTAACAAGTAATACAAAATATGTTAGAATGATATAGCGAACGTATATGTTAGTAAATAATATCAAGAGATGTACTACGTAAACCTCGAGTTCAAGTATATTGTTAACTGCTACTTCAACATTAGGATGTTCAACAGCCTTTCCTTCATTTTAATTTCGTGCGTATTCCATTTATGAAACAATGGACGGATTGTATGTATTATTTCTTATATATTCTTTTGCGCAGGAATGGGATATTTATATTATTAAGGAGATGTGATGAGGAAGAATACTTTACAATATTGTAAAGTTTGACTCAAATAAGTTATTAAAATACAAGATTATAAGAGCAGGAATTTATACATTGATTGATTGAAAATAATTATAGGATGTTGGCAATTAAGGGTTAACATATTGTTTTGGCAATGAATGGTTGACAAAAAAAGAAATTTTAGAAAGTAAACTCTATATATGCTCTTGATGAATTGGAAGTTAAATTTTGGAAAGGACTACAAAATAGTTTTACAAAATAAATAAATTGTTTTCGTATGTTGTTAGAATGAAGTTTGGAAAATACACCATGTATGAAAAAAACATATTTATTGCTTAATTTTAGTTAATGTTATGAAATGCTTGACCATGACTTTAATGTTTCTATGTAACGACCAAGCAAAACAATACGGCTCATGTGTTAGTAATCTTGGTTATTGAATGGTTAGTGGTTTCCTTTTAGAATATTGTATAGATCAAGTTGGTTATTAATAGCATATTGTTAGTTGTTTCCTTTGAATGGTTATGGTTGTCTTGAAAAGAATGAGTCACTACATATGTATATTCTCAAAAACAGTATGAGTTGACTCTAATAATAATAAGGTGATTGTACTATAATATTCTGATATTTGATATTCTAATAAATGTGGTACAAGAATACGACAGACACATGTAAAATTGACTAAACCATTGTTGTGGTATGCAAAAATATAAGTAAAAAACACACGTAGTAGCACATAAAATAAAGTAAAAGTAAAACATAATCTTCTTGCGGACACTTTCATATTATTTCCAAAGTAGTGTTTTGACAATCAGAAATCATCATCGGTAGCTTCCTCATCAATATAATCATCATCGGTATCTTCCTCGTCAGTAGAATCCTCATCGGCATCTGTGTCATCGATGAAATCTTCCAAATCATCTTTGTCCTCCATATTTTCATCACTAAGACTTTCAGAATCTTGTATATCAATTCCTGCTTCATCTTTCTCATTTGTAGCATCATCAAGAATATTTTCATTTTCATAAACCTATATTTAAGATGAAAATTGAACCACCTGAAAATATAATTTTCTTACAATATAATTGACTGAGAAAAAGACATCTACTTTTTTGTGATAATAACATACCGTTTTTTCATCCTTTATAATTTGACCATCAAGCATTTGATTAGTAGATATTGTATTTTCTTTGTCGGAATCAATAAATTCAACAACATTGTTGCGCATAAATCTGCCATTTTTTGTTAATCGTCGACGTTTAAATATCAAGGGCCCACTTCGTCATCAGATATATGGATGATTGGCATATCTTTTGGTGCGTCTAATGAAGGATTGGATGGCTCATTTTTGTTGTGTTGTTTGCTAGCCTGTGTACATACAACAAGAAGTTATTATTAGTATATAAAGTAAACCCTAAACCTATAAGGAACACTTACCACAAAGTGTAGTAACATGATTAAGCAAACAATATAAATAATAAAGAAGCAAACCTCAATATCGACATTTTTTTGTTCTTCAAATCCATTTCATTGTAAATGTGACTAAAAGTAAATCGGATGCCATGAATAACCAAATGATGGTTCTTTATATAGGTACGGAAAAACCCTAGGCAAAAGTTTGAATTTGAAAACCAAACTCTTTCCCGCCATTGCTTAATTATGTTTCCAATCATGGTTGAGTATATTACATGATGGATTTGCATAGTTTCCTTATTTCCAGAAGTTGACTTTCACAATTTCACATAATTAGTTTATAAGACATTCCATAATTAGCTACAATTTTGTTATACAATTGATGAAATAAGTTTTAAAAGTATACGATTTTTTATAGTTGATATATAATATTTAGACTCCAGCTATTGCATTCATATATCTAATTAAAGTAGTGATTTATGACTAAAAAGTAGGTATATTTGTTTTTCATCTTGCACATTATTTAATTATCATTATAGCATGCATATATTTGTTTTTATTTTGCATATTATTTAATTAGCATTATAGCATGCATATATTTGTTTTCATCTTGCCAAATATTGATCACGAGTCCAACGTAGCATTATTGCATTGAACATAGCTGATTATAAGAAGTGAAGAGATTGAATGGACAATATACAAATATCACAATAAATAAACACGAGCATGTGATTATTTAAGTTTTTGTATTATGTAAACGAAAACAATATCCTGGAAAGAAAGTGCAAGATTAAAACAAAAGGCTATGATATAAAGTTACTGGGTAAAATATGGTTCAATTTGTTTCATCTAGTTAGTTGTATCTTTCATTTTTTGTAGAATAAGCTTCATCAAACCTTCAACAACATTTGTATCATTTTCTATTCGATTTTCGGCAGAGTCTATCCAATAATGTCTTGATCTCTTTACGAACCAAGTCAACCCATATCCGATCCATTTGTGCTGTTGTAGCGCTGGCACATTGTTCGACGTCAACTTGAACATTAATGGGAGATTTTGTGTTTGTTGCGGAAATTGCCTATAAAACAATATCCCATAGTTAAACAACCAAAAAATAAACGCATGACCTGAAAAAAATACCAAGTACTTCTAATGAATAAACTCATCCAAGTATGTTTCTACTGATGAGGAGTTGGACCATAATTGACATGTTTACCCGGATCATAATCTTAATAGTTAGGGTTAGTATAGAAACCCTAAATGAAAAACAGTAGAAAGCGTAATCAGATCATGTGATATTTTAAGTGACGATAAAAACCCTAAACGAAAACAATAATTAACCAAAGCGGCTAATCAGATCATGGAACATAATTCACAATTATCCTGGTCATTATATTGTCTAAAATATGATGACCAACTGAACTTGTACAAGATGATAATCTTAATTCTTAGGGTTAGTATACAAACCCTTCACGAAAAACAAAAATTATCCAAAGTGGCGAATCATATTATGGAAGCCATACTGAAAAAAGGATCCATTACCATGACATTTGCAGCATTTTGATCAAGCATGTTGACATCTTGTTCTTGTGTTTCAGGCACGATTGTGTTAATCGAATTCACCATGGAAGCCATATTGAAAATTCTTAACACGATTACAATGTATCTCTATATATACATATTTGATTTTGTGTAAGTTAGTAAATATATATTTACTATTTTAGAAACAAGATATTACATTTATTTAATTGTATAACACAAAACAAAAACATCATCTTAAATTACGAGGGCTTACATGTATGTTTCTAGATCATTTCCAGAACAGAATAACTAAACATATACAAAACGCGAAGGAAAAGATAAAAGATATAATTGAATGTTTATTTATAATTTAGAGTGACTTACATAAATCGTCCTTGTGGTTTGCCGGATCCTACATTTTTTTTCCCTATGGTTTTTTTTCATCAGGTTTGGTCCTTGTGGTTTTGATCCATTGCGGGTTTGGTCCCTTGACCAACATTTTCTTAGTTTGATCAAGGGACTAAACCCGCAATGAATCAAAACCACAAGGGACCAAACCCGCAATTGATCAAAACCACAAGGAGACACTCTCTTACATTTCAACCTATATACTCATTCGCGATCATACGTATACTCAAAAGTGTATTGCTGAGGACATAGGCAGACTTAAATGCCAGTCTTAGTTTTCCATGGAGGATTATGAAGTTGCTACACACGACACTACTACTACATCATCAGACACACACACTCACACTACAGACACAACACACACATGCTCTAATGCAAAGTCAACAACTCAGTGTCACTCGGAGAGAATTCTTGAGTCATTACTCTAGATACTCGACTACGCGATACATGTGCGGTGCGTTACTTCAAGGATCTCAAACTATACCATAGTGCGTGGAAGCTTCCTGCGATGACTTCACACAGTATATACACTTAACACACACATGCAGGTGGGAGGGGGAGCGTCACTGTTGTTCTCAACGAATCTCTAGTGACTTGATAGGGGGTGAGGGTGGGTGGGGGGAAGAGGTTTTTGGATGAGACATAGATAACACAATGCTCAACGAAAGTGCGAGTAGAGGTACACTTGGCATATATACGGTCAGACTGAGTGGGGGAGGAGCCTGCATTACCAGCCTGATATAACAACATATTCGAGTGAGAACTCAGAAGTGTTTCTCCCGCATCATCACATTACCAATGCGTTTTTACAATGCGACAGAAATCAAAACCTTCCCTTTTAACTTATATGACTTCCCTCACATATTGAAAACCAGTTAAGGATAGACTAGTCAGTGAGTTTCCACCGAAGAACATAAAGTGCATGAATACTTATACCATAACAGCCATCTGGGATACAAAACGCCATACCCATTTTGAGAACGAGGCACGGTTAAGAGCAAAAAAACTCGAGACTCCTAAACCACCATTTTTTTTGAAGCTAAACCTTTAATCCAAGCGACCCATTGTATCTTTTTTCCGACTGGTCCGCACCATTAAAAACCGCTTGCGATAGACTCCATATCCTTCAAGACTCGTGTAGGGACTTTAAAATGGACATATTTATAAATTGGCGATTCCCCAAGAACAGATTTCAAGAGAGGTTAGACGACCGCGCTACGAAAGGGTTTTCACCTTCCACTTAGAGAGGCGAGATCCTAAGCTTAAAATAAACGCATCCCAAGCCCTTTAATACGAGAAAGATTATTCTCCCAACATAACGCCTAGATAGCGGAATTTGTTGCTCATAATAGAACAACTATCAAAGAGGACTGCCTGCTCTACAACTTTGGTGCGGAACGCACACCACCCAACAGATTGACTTTTAAGATATTTAGTTGAAGTCCAGAAGCAATAAATAAGCTCTTTAAAATTGTGTGATAATACCACTCAGAATTTCATTGGACCATTCTCCATAAAACATAGCGTCGTCTGCATAAAAGATGTGAGTTAAGGATAACGAACCTGGTAATTGAATACCTTTGAACAAGCCCTCGTCTACCACCCGGTTGAAAGATAAATGAAGAGATTCCATGATTAAGATAAAGAGATATGGAGCAAGAGGATCTCCTTGTTTGAGACCACGATGGCAAGAATACTCTTTAGAAGGACTTCCATTAATCAAGATAAAGCCTTAGCGGAAGTAACGAGTACCCCGAATCCAATTACACCACGTTCGCCCAAAACCAAACGCCTCAAGCACTTCTAATAATTAATCCCAACGAACCGAGTCGTATGCTTTGGCAAAATCGACTTTAAAGAACATCGCCTTTTTGTTCTTTCTTTTACACCAATGGAGAATTTTATCAATAATAAACAGGCCATCTAAAATTTGTCTTCCAACAACAAAAGCGGATTGGGTATCGGAGATGAGATCCGTAATGACCGGAGCTAATCTATTGGCAAGTACCTTGGTAACCACTATAGTAACACTTCCCCAATCAACTTATCGCCCGAAAATCATTAACGAATTTAGCATCCATGACCTTTGGAATTAGGGCAACAAAGGAAAGAATTACATCCTTTGAAAAAGAAGCTGTTACACGAAAAAATATTCGACCGCCTCTGCAAAAGTCATAGACCCAATACAATCCCAATATATCTTACAAAATTCAAAGGTGAAAGCCATCGTGCCCCGGAGATTTATTATCACCAACAGCTCCACACAGGCCCTCCGAATTTTCTCGCGACGACACACTTTCCTCTCTAAAATCTTCCATTTGATTGCGCAACTTCTTATTAAACACAAAATTTAATTCATAAAATCTGTGATTGGTCAGGTTCTTATAAAATCGAGTATCAAAGTGGTTAGAAAAAAGCGTCTTAATCATACCTGTTCAGATTCCCAAAACCCATCATCGAAAATGCCCCCGAATCGCCTAGCTGAGCTCGTCCTCATATGATGATGCCATGGAAGAATTTTGAGTTTCATCCCCCCTCTACCGCCCGTACTTGACTTTAGATTTCTGAAAATTATCTTTCGATACCATCCATGACATTAAGAAGTTTATGTTTCAGTTCGATCGACGAAAAACATAACATCGTCAACAACCCCACGATCCATATTTTGCAAAAAAAATCGCCCCCAATTCCGCAAACCTCTCATTTTTTGAACCTGCTATTTTCAGCTTCTTGGCTTTAATCCGCTACGAATAATTTTCTTAAGATCTTGTATTTTTTTTTGAAACGAGATCAATCCCCTTAGTATCCGAGTGAGAAAACGAGGTGCCATGACAATATAATCATATCATCAAACCGACATAATCAAACAATGATGATAAAAACGAAAAGGATTTGGTCCGAAATCCACTGACTTCCGAAGCGAGATTGGACATGGTCCGATAGGTGCGATCGAGGCCAAAAGACTGTAATGGAAGGAAAATAGAGAAAAAAAACCATCTGAAACTAGAAAACGATGTCTAGTTTTGCTCATTTAGAAGCCGAGGATATGAGCCCATGTTAAAATGCATATGCCTCCAAAGTATCAACGACAAGCCCCGCGGTGTAGAAATAAAGCGATCAAATATCTAGCGCTATAAGGATTAAAACAGATCCCGCCTGAGTTCTTACGATAGATCGAACTTTCATTAAAATCTCCCATAATAATAGACACCCCATTCCCAACGACCAACTATGTTAATGATATAGTCCAAAACTTCCTTTAGCATGAAGTTGTTGAGGAGCATAAATAGCAATGAAACAAGATTTATGGAATTGGTAGGAAGCCACGTTCCATATAATAGCTATGAAATTAATCCGATACCGTAGTGAAAATCTTCTTGAAAATTGAAGCTTCCCATATAACATAGATACCACCGGAGCTTCCTAATGAACTCGCTACAAACGTAATCGTAATTGGAGTTACCCCACAAAATTTCACGGCCATATGCGAAATACTAGTCATCTTGGAACTTGGATCGCTAAAAAATTAAGTTTGAATGAAATTTAGTCAACGTCTTATCCACTGCCTTTTGGTCTTGTGGCCAAGACCTTGAATGTTAATAGATAAGGGCATTCATCTAATAACATTATCCCTCTCCTTGTTTTTCCGAATGATGTTTTCGATACAATCCTTCACGCAGCCTCCATTGAATAGCCCATAACTTGTCCAACACGAATGAATCCTCCATGACATCCAAAACTGAGGCCAGGCCACTTTTGTACACATTCTGCCCTGAAAAAGTTTTAATGAGTCCACGTGAATATCTTGATAGGAATTCATCCCTGAGCATTAAAACCATTGGAGCACCAGTGTCAGTTAAGTTCTCACTCGATTCTCCGATGTTACAGTGTAAAACCGGGGGGTGTGACAACGAGGGGCTCGACACAACAAAAACCCCCTCCGCCCCCGGACGAAATTATTGTACCTTACTTATTGTTTCAATATGTCATATAAACCAAATGTACTCTGAAAAGCAGCATCCTAATCTACAACCTCGATGATTAGGAGACAACAGAATTTGTTATAAAATTAAAAATAAATTTACTAAGCCAAATATTGTTTTCAGGTACTCCGTCAACTGACGCACAAATTCATCATCAGGTTCCACTCCATTAGGTGGACTGATAAGAACATTTGTTAATATACGCATGTGTCAGACTCAAACAGTCAGACGATAACTCCCTCTCCTTATACTCCAAAAAGTAGGATACCTGTACACAGTTCCTTGCACAACCATTATAAACTCTTCTTAACAATCAACTTAAAGGTCTCCAATAAGATGTGACATGTTTTAAGTCTTAGTACATTGCTTTTTCGACAGAAAGAAGTATCCGCATTTTCTTTCAAATCTATGTCACTCCCCAAATACTGCAATTCCAAGTTAAAAGTTTCCACGGAGACCAGCGCTTAGAGTGGAACACCCTCTATAACCACCCAAAACTATTCTCTCAACCTAACAAAATCATCACATGCCTACATAGAATATTGTGGAACACGAATAAACACCAATGTACTTTCATCAGATACAACTAGTATCCACGAAGTGAGTTCGAGTAACACCCATAAACCCCAAATAATAGATACATTGACCATCTGAAAATCTTCATCCTTAAGAAATGGTAATGTAAATTAGGAATAGACAAGATTACTGACACCTTACCCCAAACATGATTAGACAGGTCGGCGGTCTATTAACCAGAATCGTCTAACACCACTGCGTGTAGAAAGTGAATTGCCCGGAGCTTGCATACCCGTAGATGTTCCATTACCAATAACGCATAAGAACCTACCCCATTATTATCTGCAGGTGAATTAAATGTTTTGTTCGGTTTCTGCTAGCAGCCCTGAGGTTATTGGTAGCACTCACATTAGGCATATGGGGCCTTTCAAACCTGAACGTATTTATTTGCAAACAGAATGAAAAATTGCGTCCAAATAGTACAAAGGTTCTCTACCAATCGGTCCAGATTGAATACCTTGATGAAGCGAACAAACGCAAATCTTTTACCTACTTTGGATTTTTTTTTGAAGGGATAAAGACGTTAACTACCGTCCCATACACACTACATGATTTCCACAAATCGCGGGCAGAAATGGATTCAGGGAAATTGGTCACCGAATACCGATTTGGAGAATCCCTGATGACATCATCATCTTTATGAACGCCTATGTTTCCAACTCGTGACATCTTTCCAATCTTCGAATACCCATAAATGACAGAAAACCAATGATAACCTGTGGACCAAATTTGGATTGAAGGTAGATCTTCGTGTAAGGAGAGATAAGAAACGGTTACTAAAGGAAAAAAAATAAGAACAATTTGGAATTAATGGATTAATGGTGGCAAGGATGATTGGAAACGGAAACGAGAATGATTTTGGGGGTGGATTATCAAGATCTAAATCACAAAACCCCTAGATGAGAATCCGCCTAACATAACTCGAATATGGAAACTCAATCACTGATTACCCCAAATTTCAGGGGTTATATCAAGATTCAAACAAAAGGTAGAATAATTAGAATCAAGATGATAGATTAAATGCGAATTTGGGGTGGATGAATATTGGGGGTGTATATAAGGATATTTGGGGGTTGGATATGATCGATGATTCAAACCTGATTAACACCGCTTGCGAATATTTTGCTAAAAACATTTTAGTATTTGAGGATGAGATAGAAATTGTTTTCTTTAAGTGTTTGTATTATGTAAACGAAAAACAAAATCCTAGAAAGAAAGTGCAAGATTAAAAACAAAAGGCTATGAAATAAAGTTACTGTAAACTATGGTTTCAAGTTGTTCCATCCATTTAGATGTATCTTCATTATTGTAGAATACGCATCACAAACCTTTCAACAACATTTGTATCATTTTCTATTCAATTTTCCGCAGAGTCAATAATGTCCAACAATGTCTTGATCTCTTTACGAACCAAGTCAACCCATATCCGATCCATTTGTGCCGTTGTAGCGCCGACACATTGTTCGACGTCAACATGAACATCAGTGGGAGAGTTTGTGTTTGTTGCGGAAATTGCCTATAAAACAATATCCCATAGTTAAACAACCAAAAAATAAACGCATGACCTGAAAAAATACCAAGTACTTTTAATGAATAAACTCATCAAAGTATGTTTCTACTGATGAGGAGTTGGACCATAATTGACATGTTTACCAGGATCATAATCTTAATAGTTAGGGTTAGCATAGAAACCCTAAATGAAAAACAGTAGAAAGCGTCATCAGATCATGTGAAATTTTAAGTGACAATAAAAACCCTAAACGAACACAATAATTAACCAAAGCGGCGAATCAGATCATGGAAAATAATTCACAATTATCATGGTCATTATATCGTCTAAAATATGATGACCAACTGAACTTGTACAGGATGATCATCTTAATTCTTAGGGCTAGTATACAAACCCTTAACGAAAAACAACAATTATCCAAAGTGACGAATCATATTATGGAAGCCATACTGGAAAAAGAATCCATTACCATGACATTTGCAGCATTTTGGTCAACCATGTTGACATCTTGTTCTTGTGTTTCAGGCACGATTGTGTTACTCGAATTCACCATGGAAGCCATATTGAAAAATTCTTAATTGTGATTACAATATATCTCTATATATACCTATTTGATTTTGTGTAAGTTAGTACATATATATTTACTATTTTAGAAACAAGATATTCTATTTTTTAATTGTATAACACAAAACAAAAACATCATCTTAAATTGTGAGGGCTTACATGTACGTTCCTAGATCTTTTCCAGAATAGAATAACAAAACATATACAAAATGCGAGGGAAAAGATAAAAGATATAATTGAATGTTTATTTATAATTTATAATTGATAAAAGATATAATTGTTAAACAAGAAGCTTTAACAATAAGCAAAGGCAGACATTGTTGGCTAAAAAAGAAAAGCATTTGTCCAATACTCTTCCTCACTGTCACTTTCATCTATCAAAGAGAAAACTCGTTTCCTACCAAGTACGGGTACTTGAGTAGCAACGGTTTTAGTTGGCATCTCAGGTTCGTCATCGCTTGAGATGACAATAACATCTAATGGAATATCTTCGTTCTCTTCATCACTTGAGTCTTCTTCATCACTAATCACAATAATATCTAATGGAATATCTTCGTTCTCTTCATCACTTGAGTCTCCTTCATCACTAATCACAATAACATCTAATGGGAAAACATGTATAGTAGTGATACTAGGGACAGCAGGGATAACATGGTGGTGAAGCTGTGAATAAAAAAATACTATAAGGAATAAGGAAGCAAACTGTAATTACATGATTAAGCAAACAATATAAATAAGCAAACCTCAAGATCGACATTTTGTTCGTTCTTCAAATTCATTTCGTTGTAAATGTGACTGGAAGTAAGGATGGAATGAAGAACCAAATGATGGTTCTTTATATAGAGTATGGAAAAACCCTTGGCAAAATATTTGAATTTGAAAACAAAACTCTTTCCCGCCATTGATTATTTATGTTTACAGCCATGGTTGAGTAAATTACACGATGGAATTGTATAGTTTCCTTATTTCTAGAAGTTGACATTCCTCCCTTGGCAAAAGTGTGCGACACACTTCAATTTCAGCGTCACATTTCACAATTTCTATTAATTAGTTTAAAATATTTCATTTATTGTTTAAGATTTCACTTTTTCACTTTTCAAGATTATCCCACTTTTTCTTTATATATTAGTATAGATAGGTTACGCTGGACATTGGACAATAATAAAATACTTAAGTGCAAGATAACCAAAGTGACAAGGATTCTCAAGCTTACAAAAGTGACAACGATTCTCAAGCTTGATCGACATTAAAATTAATGCATGATATAGCTCGAATTGTTTATATGTCATCAAATTATATCTCATATTAGGGGTGAGCATGGTTCGGTTTGGTTCGGTTTTTGCATAAAACCAAAACCGAACCGAAAAATTTTGGTTTTTGATTTTTAGAAACCATTCGGTTTCGGTTTTGTGTCGGTTTGATTTTTCGGTTGTCGGTTGATCTCTCTGGTTCAGGTTGCAATTCATTTTGACACGTGGGAAGGGCTTACTCTACTAGTGGCTTGGCTTGCTCTCACTCCCTTACCGTACTATTCCTCCCCACTGAAAAAGAGCGATTGAGAATCTCGAGAACCTTTCTGAGGAGCTTATTAGAAGGAGTCAAAACTAGCTCGACAGCTAGGTGCTTTCTGGAACTTGGCTAGGTACTTGCCGGCGAGGGGAACTGCGAAAGGTGTTATGCTTTCCTGGTTCTATTGGGTTAGTGTTAAGTAGGTGATTTAGCCCTCTATCGAGAGGGAAGAGGGAAGAAGCAGAGGCCGACAGCTAGTTGCTTCTGTGGTTGACCGAGTTTTGGTTTTTTGGTTTACTATTACTGATTTATCGAGCTTGGCTTGTTTACAATGAGTCGATTTGGAATTATACATAAACAAACACATTCAAAAAATGTAAAAAAAAACAATACAACAAAAAAACAACCATGACAATAAGATATCATTAAGATATTGATTATACGACCATATAAAAGTTTCTAATAAAAATTGTTTTTGTGTTATAAAGCAAATACAATCTATAACGGATAAAAATCTAATAAAAACAAAAAAACCTCGTAGAGACGAATTATTATGTTTCATGAATTGTCAAGCTACTTACTAATTGTTTAAAAAACATATAAAACAAAGAGTAACTTAATTGGACTATGATTATAGTTAATATAGCGGAGCACTATACTTCATGCCCTCAGCTTCACGATCAAAAAAAAATTTGTTCACGTGTTTATAAAGAATCGGTTCACGTTTATACCGTTTATCGGTTTTTTAATGCTTAAAACCAAATCCGAACCAAAATCAACTTCGGGTGTTTTCAAGAAAAGAGAAACCGAAACCAATTGGTTTTTCAATCTGGTTTCGGTTTTTAGGTTTCGGTTCTTGGGTTTTGTTTTCGGTTTTAGTTTGTTGTTGCGGTTTATGTGCACACACTATCTACAGATTTTTACATTATTTTCTTTTTGCTAGAAACACCTTTAAACATTTGTACTTCTTTCTCATGGTTTTTATATGAAAAAAATAAAGTTAACTACCTTTTTTGTCCTTGTGGTTTGGTGGGAATTTTACTTTTAGTCCAAAAATTTAAAATGTTTTGGTCTTTTAGTTTAAAAAGCGATACTTTTATTCACTTATGAGGGTAAAAAAATATTAAAATTTTGGACGCAAAAGTGGAGTGAGTGTACCTCACGTAAACGCACAAAGACACTAAAAAAAACAGATTTTGACTAAAGTGGAACAAATATAACAAAAGTTTTCACTTTTAGACTAAAGAGTAACCAAACTTTTGAAAAAATTGGAACCAAATGTGAAATACCAACACCAAACTGCAAGGATCAATAATGTTACATTCCAAAATATATGTGTTATGGATTCTTTTCTATTTTAACCAACTAGACACATATAAGCAGATAAGGCAGAGCTAGCAGATAAAAACAAAACAGCATACCAAACGCAAGGGGAAAAAAGGCACACAAAAGAAGGGGAAAAAAAGCTAAGGCAACGACATAAACCAAAGAGCAAGAGAACGAGAAAATGCTACCTATAAGCAAGAAACTCCTAGAAGGCAAAAAGGGCCTACGCTAGTGACATCACCACACCAAACAACTTTTTTTCTTTTAATCCTAATTTTAAAATCAAAACACGCCTCCTTCACATTTCAATATAAATTCATATGCTAATTTAAGAGATAATAAAATCTTGTGGGGAAGCCAACATTCAAGAAAACGTATCCTTTAAAATAAGCTAAAAAAATATCTTTTAGTTTCGCAAAACAATAGTACTACTTTCTTTAATACTACGTACGCAACTATATTACTTATAAATATGCTCAAATGAGCGAATAAACACAGATCTTCCAGGAAGGTTAAATACAGCTTCACTTTTAGGAAGATCAACAAGAAGTTCGAGTTTCGACATTTTTCAAGGTTTGTGTGCCTTGCTTATATTAGTACTAACGGTTGTTTACTTATTCTCTTACAATTCAAGAATGTGCAAATCACTTACCATTTTTGTCAAACAACTATACTATCTGTAACACCATTATGTTATTCGTATATAGTATCACAAAGGTCTATTCTTTCCAACACGATCCACAATGATAATCGTTTAACTTGTTCGCCCAATTCAATAACTCCAAATGGTCATGAAATCACGCAAACCTAATTATTGATTCCTTTGCAGCATTGTATGTTTATATGTTTTCACTGTTGGCCGAATTATTTGTTTTACAGTTGGGTTTCAAAGACAGTTTGGTCAGTTTAATCAGCGTCCAAATACAACATCATCGTCCCGTCTTACAAGGATCATTCGTCCGTCCATAACACAAACATCCACTTTCAATCCACTAATAATATAATTCATCAGCTAGCTAGGACCAACTCGGTTCAATCCACGCATTATGGCAGAAAGGATAATGTTTGGTTCCAACAAAATCCCCAAAACTTGCTTCAATGTTTTTGGCATTAAAAGTGTGAAACATACCGGTTTTGAGTGAATAGAACACCACCTTCCCATTCCTATTATAAAGACGTGCAAAGAAGATTTTGTCTTCCATTTCGGGCGATTTGGCTTCAATGCAGAGGCATGCATCATCAGAAATACATATCATGTGCCTTCCTATACCATTTGTTTTCTCCCACTCGTTCTTTAAATCATTCAGCTTGAAAACCTCAACGGATTCTCCAAAATGGTCCACAAAGACAAGTAAAAGATGTTGATCACATTTAGTTAGGAAATATTCTACCGGAAATCTGCAACAACTTCTCGGAGCTTTGACTACTACATCTTTCTTCCAAGATAAATCTTCTTGAGCCAAATTTTTGAAAACATGGAGTTCTCCATCGTCACGCAAAGCATAAAGATCTTCGCCATACAATGTTGGAAAATTAAAATGAACATGATGACCATCATCATCAACGTCATCGTCATCATCATCATCATTATCCAAACGACAGACCAAACGCCACGTTTGTTCTCCATGTACAATGTGGATGAAAATACCTACCGTGCTAAATCCAACAACCATACAATCTGGGGAAGTTGGTGGTGCTGACAAGCATAAACTATAGAAATAATTATCTGTCTTGGGAAGATCATGTACCTCATCTGTGAAGGGGTTACAAAACTCCAATCCACACTCACTGTAATACAACAACCAACCATACCCAGAATAACATACTTCACCATCAGGGATTGGAGCACATAGTTTTTTCATAAAGTACTTGTAACCGTACAAAGGATCTTCAAAAGTGACAATGCCTCGTTTTTCGTCTGCCATCATTAGCCACGGTGAAAGCACAGAATAATTCTGCAATCTCTTTAATGCTACTTCACCTCTCCATTGTACAAAACAGGTGACGCTGCTAATTTGACATGCATTTGCTTGTTGCTAGAAAGTTCAAGTATCCTAAGCCAACCAATACATAAACTCCATAATCATCTCCAAAAACCGAGTTAGTGGAAGGTTTGTGTAGTCCGTGTTTCATCAAGTTCAACTATCATCCATCATTAACTAATCTTTACCGTAATCCATGGTACTGTGTCTCCTACTTCTTGTTTAGCTTTAGCATAATCAGCTGCTAACCTGCAAAACATTAAAAAAAACAATAATAATAATTGAGGTAAAAATTTATGGTTATAAAATAAGGAATGGAAATGGCTTCTCTACAGCAAACAGTACACATGATGTGTACAGCAAGGGTCCTATATTTAATTTCCTCCCATTTTTAAACAATTTATCCCGTTATCAACTGCTTCGCAATCTCCCACAACCCAAATCACAACCTTGAGATCCTAACCGCACAAGTTGTGTGGGTTATTTCAATGAAAAGTTTGAAAAATACAAGGTTCATTCCTGAGAGCAACCACATGAAAAGGGTAAAAAAGATGAATAGAAAAATTGTTTGAAAGACAAAAAGTGGGTGAAAGTGTAAATACTTAAAAAAAATGGCCGAAAGAGTGGAATATGAAAAGTTAAAAATTAGATGATATTACATTTAAAACCCTAGCTGCACACATAATATTTACTGTTATTGCCATAGAGATATTCCCACAATAGAAACACACAAATCAAATAAAAGAATATTCTGTACCTGCAATCCCACACTGAGACATGGCTAGTTGGTAGCAGCGGAGAAGGAAACATAGAAGATAGCAAGATTGTTCTATCACTTAAATTGTAAGAGTATATTACTTTCCCCATTCTGCTACGAATGTGTATATTATCCCCAAACTCGGAGGCAATTGTAGGACTATAAGCCACAGAGTCATCACGAGCAAGATCCACAAAAAAATTACCATCTTTTAGGTCTTCCATTTGTTCCCATATTTCACTACTGTTGAACATATTGTTAATCTCTTCCTCCTCTAGTTCTCCAGGCCTCTTACCAGTTATGTCCCACTTTTTGAGGCCTTCCAATTTTCCCCAGTTTAGACTCGTCATATCTAATTTATGTAAAGATACAAGAGAAAATGATGTATCTATTATCACATCAAATTTAAGACCAATTATAATGCAGAACAATTCTGTATTAGATCTACTCAGAAATAACAGGAATTCATGACCCCGACAGTAGGGAAAATCAGGGCGTCCTGCAAACAGCATAAGTTTGATCACAACTCCTCCATCCTTAACCACAATGCCAATCTCAATGACGAATTCATAAAAGTGATTGTCCGTATTCAAAGCATATACTTTACCATTGCAACAACATAGGCTATGTACTAAACAGCCATCCCCGCTTATTCTCCTGAGTTGCTTAGTGTATGATATCTCGGTCCATTTTAACCACTTTCTTCTACGTTTTAGCAGGCAAAAAACAAAGGTAGGTTTATCTGTTCTCGTTTAGAAGTTGAAATTGAGTGGGATCATCGGCGGATATACCATCTATACTATTGAATTTATAATAATCTAACAACACAAAACAATTTATCTATATAAGAAATGACAAACAGCATTCTTTGATAGATGTGGAATCCCCATCTGTCAAAACTAAGGGAGGGAGATGCATGATCTTTGAAGTAACAGGGTCCCAAAGAGACCACATGTTGTCGTTAGATAGAATCAACCAACCATGAAAACTCCCTCGAATACGTTTTCTATGCAACTCAGGGATTCGACACCGATAAAAGGACAACGGGTCTTGTATGTTGTAGAAAAACTGGTCTCCGTTACCGTCTGTGTCAGCTTGGGGGTCCTGAGCAACGAACCATTGATATTTTGGCGATAACGGGGGAAATCGATCATGCACCGAACCACAAGAAGAAAACCGCTTACTCTGCTTCATCTAGATGTTCGTATAAAAATTCCAACTTAACTAAAGAAATATAATGTTTCATAATCCAAAACTAAAAACAGGCGTTTTATAAACTATGTTAATGAATCATCAAAAACATAATAATAAAAAATACGTATGACCCAAATCGAATAGAGTAATCTACATGGATGCTAGTAAAGTCTAGATTTTCATTCATAAAAACTAGATGGACTCGTATGAGATGGTATAATAGCTAAAAAAAAGATCATTATATGTTAGACCTTAATTAAAGTAGGGTAATCTACATTGAAGCTAAAAAAGACCCGGATTTTTAAACATCAAAAGTGTAAGACCCAAATTCAATAGAGTAACTTACATGGATGCTAGTAAAGACTCGATTTTTATACATAAAAACTAATGGTGGAGGATGGTACAACACATTAGCTTTGAAAAACATACGATTGAATTATTATCATCAAAAGCCGTATTATTTCAAAATCAGTATGTGTTACACCCAAATTGTATAGAGTAATCTAAATCGAAGCTAGTAAAGACTCGATTTTCATTCATAAAAACTATAGATGGACACATATGAGATGGTACAATAGCTAATAAAGATCATTATATGTTATACCTGAACTAAAGTAGGGTAATCTACAGGACCTGATTTTATTTATTAAAAACCATATAATATCAAAATAAGTATGTATTAGACCCAAATTGAATACAGTAATCTACATGGATTAACATGAGCTAATAATAAGCCAATTAAACAAATCCAAACAATCAATATGAATAGCTTATTTTATATTTTTGTAAATTAAATCAACGAATTAAATATCTCATACTAATAATTATGCTAGAAAACATATACTGAATCATACAGAATTAAATAAAATATCAACACAAATTGAACTAATCAAGAGAATAATTCATACCCCAAACTTGAAAGATGGATTGGATGATACTTTCAATAAGCCGATTTATTCGAATGCTTATTAGGGATCCTTATTCTTTTATGAATGAATAATTTATATTTATAGGAACAGAACAAGTTCTATCGGTTTTAGGAGACCATGTACTATCCGACCGACAGAAAGTCCTAATCAGTTCTCGAGTTTCATTTTCAGAAGAAAAGAAAGGAAAGGAAGGGGAACAAAAGTTTTATTTTAATAAGAAAGGAAAAAAAAAGGAAGGAAAATGAAAAAAAAATTAAAGGTTTTTTTTTTCTAAATCTTTCCTTTCGTATTTGGGCGGATTGAGAAGGAAATTGTTTATATTGACAAATTTATCCTCATTTCTTTCATCACAGAGAGTCTTCGATCACTGTGTAATCTTCATTTTTTCAAAATAAGAAACTAATAAAAGTCCTACTGCAAAATGACGCATCGTTTTTTTTATTTAGCGATTATTAGGGCTAGTGATTTCTTGGGCTTTCTTGGGTTTGCACATGGGCCAATTATATTCACGACATGGACCAGCATATTTTTTATGCGCATTTTTACTTGTTAGTTTGATTAAAGAATATTTTAAATAAAAAGGTATATTAACCACAAATGACTTATTAAAAAAATTAGATTAGTAGCAGATATTTTGTTTAAATGGCATAAAAGTAAATTTTTATGTTTCTTTTCTTTTTTTATTTCTTACTAATTTCAAACTCGAGAATACAAATGCATAGTAAATTTTTTTCACTATCTTTTCTTTTCCTTTCTTTTCCTTTATTTTCCTTTATTTTCTTTTCTTTTCACTCCTTTAATAACTCGAGAACAGAGCAACTCTACTTTGGTTCGGTTAGTTTGTTGAAACATCATATCTATGGTAAATTACACAGCTCATCCTTAATAACGGGGTTTGATGTTGTTAATCTTTAAAGTCCTGGATAACTGGTGTTAGTTTGATTTTTCAACAATAGGCGTTTATGTAATTTCAAAATTTTCCTTTGGTCCCTAACTAAAAAAATACAAATGGGTACTTTACTGTTTGTTTTTTTTTGTCGATTTCCGTGTGCACCATTGATCCTTGAATCGTTTCTGTGTAATATAAATGATGGTTTGTAAGGTAAAACACATAATTTATAAAATGGGTCTTTGTCCGTGTGGTTTGAAGTCGTGATCTTAGAACATCCTTGGATAATAGAAATCATGGTGACCGTTTCAATGAATGAAAAGTTGACATTTACACTTTTAAGAGGTATGGAAGAAGAGGGACGTCCGGGGAGACGAGCTGAGTGGAGGATGGTTGAGACATAGGCGACATTCTTCATACTGTTTTGTAATTTCGATTTGTTTGTTTTTTTTTATGTGGTACAAAAATAGGGTTTTTAATGATGCCGTTGGTAATCCTAAGTGGTTTTTGTGTGGTAGAAATAACGTGGGCTTTATAAAATTTGTTTGTTGGTAATCCTAGGTTTAAGTGGTTTTGTTAGTGTTTTTTTTAACTTACACCGTTGGTCCCTCGATACGTTTTATTGGTTTCCTAATTCCTGCCAAATAAACATAACATGTTCTACAGTTACTGCACGCTTGGTCCTTTGAAAAAATGGCTTGATGTTTTGATCACAGTTTAGCCGCGTTTTTACATTACCTTTCCAATGTAATTATTGCGTTTTTGATTTCATTTGTGTTGTCGATTATTCTCCATTGCTTGATTAATTTCCACTTCGCATTACGTCATGATATCCACAAAACACACACTTACGCACCTTAAATTCCTAAACCCTTTCACATTCAAACCAACTTCTACTTTTTTCTTATGCTATTGATTGTGGAGGATTTGTTTATCTGGGGGAACTCGGGATTTTAGCAAATTCTATTAAGCTGCGAGAGCAATTGCTCGTTTATTTTGACATGCAAACGCAAAAGAAAACTTAGCTAGCAAATGAACTTTCCAATTTAATGATGCAATTGGGAACATTATATCTATATTACTAAAAGGCACCATGCTCCCAAAAGCTATTTTGAAAGTCGGATTTTAAGAAATATTTAAAAATAAAATATTAAATAACTCAGGTCGTCTCTCTCTCTTTCCAAATAAAATATTAAATAACCCGGGTCTCTCTCGTTCTAGAGAAGAATTAAGTCTACGTCTCTATAATATGCTTCTCTCTCTTCTCTCTCCAAATTTTCACTTTCTCTCTAAAAATTGTTATTGTTTTCTCACTGCATGGTGGTTTATCTGTTGTTTTCTCACTAGAAGATGGTTGTTTTGTTAGTTTGTTGTTATCGATGATGGTTTATGTTCGTCGGTGGTTTGGTTGGGTTTCGAGGGTGGTTTGTCTTCATCGGTGGTTCTGTCTAAATGTATATGGCAAAATAGGCTTGGTCATGTTGTCATGTAACGTGCTCACGCACGATATAGAACTCCCGTATAAACATCCTTTGTGGGTGACCCGTTCTTTATGTAGTAGCTTCCTAAGTGGATGACCAAAGCATCCTAAGTGGATGACTCGTGCCATAGAGGAAGTACCGGGCGGGCATAAATGACATCTTAAGTGGATACCCGTGCTTTATTTAGCACTCACGTCCTTTGTGGATGACCCAAGTCAGAAAAGCACGATAACAAGTTAATGCCTCGAGAAGAGTACTCGTCGGCTATGAAGTTAGTATGTATAGCAGAAAAATAAAAGACTAAGTAAGAACTAAGTATCGGCTAGTCAGAAAGCACGTGCTAGAAAGGCTATGATCGGAATTTAGTTATAGAACTTATGCCCATAAATTTATGCCATGTACCAGAAATCATGCCTTAAAATAGAAACCATGTCATGAATATGAATTCAGTCTTAGAATCATGTACAAGTATCAACACGACTACATGTCGTACTATCCATGCCATGTTATAGATTATTATGTTCAAGTGTTATTTCAGTGCAGATTTCGTTATCTCAATAAGTTTCAAGGACTTACCGTTCTCAATTCATGTTTTATGTAGGTAATCGAAGATAAGTTTGGGGTCATGTACATATATCAAGACGACTACATGTCGTACTATCCATGCCATGTTATATATTATTACGTTCAAGTGTTATTTCAGTGCAGATTTCGTTATCTCAATAAGTCGCAAGGACTTACCGTTCTCAGTTCATGTTTTATGTAGGTAATCGAAGATAAGATTGGGGGCTTGTAGATTGTAATGGTGTTCAATTATGGCAAGAGACAGTTCGCTCGATTAGGTCGACGGCAACTCTTTCTAGGACTTTAATATTACTTGTAACTCCCCGTATGTTTTCAGAAGTTTAAATCAGTGTCAAAAAACATTTATGTACAGTTACAAGTTTTAAAGGGGCGTTTGGTGGTTATTAAGCCCGTTAGATATATGAACTTACTCTTTCACACTAGTTTATAATGTATCCAACATTTAGATATGTTATCAAGTATAAATGAATTATGTTTTCAGAATTTCATGTTTTACGGATAAGCATAAATACGTTTTACGAAAAATGTAAAAAAAAGTCTTAGATTACGGCCGTTTCAGTAACCCAAAGTCTCCAAGTCCCCGTGTATCCCTTCTTAATCAGGCTTCACCGACTTGCGTTAGAGGCTTAATGACCCACCCTGTGGTATGCCAATTAATATATGAGATGGCTCATGCTCATCATTATACAGTAAAAGAAAACGTAAAGTGGATTTTTTATATTTCAAATATATCAATTCTTCCCTTATTTAGTAAGATTTGTTTTAATTTGAATTTTCTTTTTAGATTTTAAAAAATAATTAAAACTAAATATTTCTTAATTTAGCATTAGATTATTAAAAAATCGTTTTATATAACATATGTAGTTAAAATTTTAGAAAAATACATGTAAATAAATTTAATACTTTAATACATTTGGATCAAACTGTAACATTTAAAAACACCGCTCACAATCAATTTATTATCATCCATAAAAAAAGAAACATAACAAAGCTACAAAATCATCCTCCACAACCCTACCCATCAAAAAACGATCTTTTCGATAAACAATACGGATATAACTCTCTCTATCTTTTAATACATTCTCCAGTTACACAATTATTATTATTAAAATTGCAAAGATGATGAATTGATTTTCCCCTATTTTTGTGAAGTATTAATTAATTTATCTCTTAGATTGTTTATTATAGTTATATACTATAAAATTGAGTTTTTTTATTTATGGGTTTTGTAGGATTTTCTTTTGGTTACGGATTTTTTTTGTTTTTTTTGTTTTAAATAGTAAAAGTAGATAATTACGGAGTAGTTATTTTGCTTATGTTGTGAATATGTGATAGTTTAATAGTTGTTGTCGTCTTAGTGTTTAGCAAATTATGAAAATAGCTTATTAGTTGTTGAATGATTATGAGGATGTTTGGGATTGCTTACTTTTCTACTTATAGGTAGATAAAGCAGTTAAAGAATTAGTGTTAGGATTTGCTTACATTGTAAAACATGCAATTAGACACCAGAGAGTACTAATTGGTTTAAAGTTTCAACTAAATACATTTTAATCAGGGGTTTAGGTTTGATTTTGAAGACTGATATCCAAATACTTCTAACTGCGTATGTGCTAAAATATTATGTGGATGTATGTAGATAGAATAAACAATCACAGACACCCTTCAAATAAGCATAAGTAGTTTTGAAAACATTTTTTCTTAGTTTAAACTATAACTGATGTTTTCACTAATGGTATTGATAACATCAGATATTTGATACTTTTTAGTGTCAACTTCCTCTTAAAAATACGTGAAACAAATCTCCTTAAAATACTTAAATTGTGATATCCTTAATCTATTATTTGTTGTTTTCAGGCTAAAATGCCAAAGTATGTGGGCAACGATAAAAAAAAACACGGATTCTTACAATGACATTACGGGTAAACACCTTCGAGAGTGTTACGCTGTAATCTATTCAGGCAAGCAGCGTCATCGAAGATGGTATTACGCGTAACATAACACACAACGTTCTACGCTTGTTACCAATCATTATGGAAAGCTGACTTTTCCTAGTCAGCATTACGGCGTATGAAGGCGAATTGGTTACGCAGCGTAAATATTTAAGCTTTCTATATGTAAATTCCGTGTGCAGCTGTGTTTTATGCGTAACACCTTAAAGGTTACGTCCTTCCTTAACATGTTAGGAAAAACTATAAATAGAGGCCTCTTAAGACCAATTCGAATCAAACCTTTCCACCACAACTCTAAGAGGCGATCAAGGCTTCCATAGCTCGAAGAAATCCACCAGAAGTCCAAGGGAGTCACTACTTTTGTACATTAGTATTTAATCGTTCATAAACCATTACTGTAAGAATTATGAGCTTTCAATCAATGATTATCTCTATTTATTCTTGCTGTGTTGTTGCTATAAGCGGCTAAGCACTTCAAGTGTTGGCCTATACATGAATTTACTACTGTTATAATGTTTGTTTCATGTTAACTTATGGTTTTGTTAGATATCCTTTGACTGTTAATGATCCTTAGGTTTTGGTAGTATTGCGGATGGTTTAGATCATGTTAATTCTAGTTATTTGACTACCTATTGAACCTGAATTTAGCAGGTTCTAGGGTCAGGATGGAAACCTTCCCTAGTGTAGGAATTAACCAAGTTACCGCCTTGTAATATATTTAAAAAGCACAAGAACTCTTTCAGAGAGAGTTAATAATCTGTATAGGTTATTAGACTAGTTCTTGGGATAGTTGGGATTAATCAATGTGACCTGGTTGCCCTACATTCATGATTCTCAGGGGATTCGAGATCACAGGAAATATAGGACAAACTAATTATTCGATTTTGGCTCTGTAGGACTAGATAACCAACTATGAAACCATGGTTTGAAATTGCACAGGAAAACATAATTATAACGGTAGTAATGAAATGGATAGGATAACATGTTTTTCTCCCTGATTACTTCTATTTTTTACTTTTCGCAAATTTACTTTCCTGTAGTTTTTAAAAACAACTTCAAATCATTCTTTAAATGTGACATTTTCAAATTAAAACTAATAAAACTTAGCTCTTGGGACGACCTCGGATTTACCATCTCTACACTACTCACAATCTGGATCTTCATGCTGTTAGTGCGTTTGTCAGGTGAATCGAGTTTTATAAATTTTAAACTTGAATTAAAAATATTTTAAAATAAAATACGCATTAAGTTTTTGGCGCCGCTGCCGGGGAGCTAAAAATTAGCAATAATTTGATTTCTTGTCATTATTTCAATTCTTTTTATAACTTCGTCTATTCTACGGGATACTATGGCGGGAGTAGACATCAATACTCTCACCATGAAGCAATACTTAGCATTGGCATGAGGAAACTAGGCACCGGGCGTGGTTAAACCAGAAATCAGGGGCAATGTCAACTTCGAGATCAATAACTTCAAGCAGGAAGGCGACGAATCATTATACCAAGCATGGGAACGGTATAATAACCTACTATATAAGTGCCCAACTCATGATATAAACAACCATCAAAAGATAAAAATATTTTATAAAGGTTTGAGCACTATGAATCGTTAGTTGCTTGATTCGTAAGGACCAATTCCTGGGATGACACAGCTCAAGCTCTGACAGCGATACAAACTATGGCTGACCACTCTAAAAATGGCATGATGGGACATCAAGCAGGAGCATTGACAGCAACAGTAATACTGATAGACTTGCTGCAATAGTGAGTAAGCTGGATAACTTGGGACGTGATATGAAGAAGCTGAAAGAGAATGTTCATGCGATCCAAGTAGGATGTCAAATCTGTGAAGGACCTCACCCTGATAAGGAATTCCCTCTCAACGAGGAAGTCAAAGGGGTGGAAGAGGTCAAATATGGTAAGTTTGGACGCCTCGCTCCTTTTAACGGAAGCAATGGAGCAAAGTTTTGCGTAGGGCCACCAGGGTACTATACTCGTACAGATAATCGTCCACATTATGAGGAGAAGAGACCTAGCTTAGAAGAGCTTATGAATAAGCATCAATAGAAATCGGCATGAAGAAACGCCAAAATGGAAGAGTGGATTAAGAAACTCCAAGAAAATGCAGAGATTAACACTAGGAACCACAACGTCTCTCTTAAAAAACTAGAAACCTAAATTGAGCAATTAACCAAGGAACTCCATTCTAGGACTACCAGTGGAGCTCCTAGCTGCATTTATGGGTAAATTCAGGTGGTCTGTGTCTGCCCACAGAGACGCCAATAACCCTATCTTTCATGTAAGCTATGAAACTACACAGAGTTCTTTCTATCGCCAGATTCTAACTTTCAAATAAATGATGATGAAACGTCAACCAGGATCCTACAATGCCAATTTCCTTCTAAAGAGCTAAATCCAAGGAGTTTCACACTTCCTTTTACTATTGGTAGTTTTAATTTTTATGCTATGACCGATTTAGGTGCTAGTGTAAATGTCATGCCTAGGAGCATATATAAGTGCTTAAGACTAGCCAACCTTAGGAACACCAAGATGCTTGTTGAAATGGCCGATATGACAAAAAAGACACCATTAGGTATTGTCGAAAACATTCTTGTTAGGATTGATAAATTCCCATTCCCTTCAAATTTTGTCATTATTGATAAAACCCCTAATGAAACAATAATTCTGGGCAGACCGTTCCTAGCTACTATTTATGTAGAAATTAATGTTTTCGATAAAGAAATTTCTTTAGGAATCGATAACGATAGGGTTAACTATGATATGGAGAAAAAGGATCATAATTTTACCACCCCTATCGAGAAAATCTTTATGATAAAATCTGACCTGGATAACAGACCTCAATCCTCCACGTATAGCAATTATCGATCATTAAATAGCGAAAGGTTAAGAAACGTACGTGATAGGTCGCCTAACAAAAGTTTACACGATCAAGGTAGTAAGAAAAAGAAAGTTATTAAGCTAGATCAAAATGTTCCTAGAGCATATTTTTGTAAACCTATTAAGCAGACTATTAACTGAAAGACTAAGATGTGGCCAACCTATGACCTCACCAGAAGTATGTGTGATGGGGGGGGGGTCAAAATCTATAGGGTATCTAAGGTCGGGAATTTAAGGTTTTGGTACTGCAACTATGATAATGAAAGAAAAAACATAACAGGAATAGGACTGTCCTTTCCTGACTACCTTTTGGCAAAATACAGGAAGTACCAAGACGATAATTTAGTTTGGGATGATTTGATATGCCGAATGGTGCGAGGGTAGTCCCGCAACAGAAACATCTTCTCAAGGATTCTACAAACCATAGACTAGAAGAGACTTTTACCTTTAGGAATGAGACCAATTATTAAGGTTGGTCATACAGAGATAGTAAACCTGTGAAAAAGGCATTACAAACATTATGGTTAATTGACTGCTTTCGAGACAAATCAAGGATTATGAAGAATCTACATTCTAGGAGTTTTGATGATTATAAATGGGAATTTAACCTCGAGATCGATTAATTGGCGGATGAATATGAACTTGGGATAGGAAAGAAAAGACATATGCTTGATAACATCTGGGAATCCTATAAGAATGTACGTAAAGATATCACATATTGGTGTCATGATCATGGGTCTTGAGGAAGATAAACGTGATGAAATGGATTAGAATGAAAGAGTATGATTTCCTCCAGAGGTAAAGTTGTAAACTTCAAAGTAAATGGTACTATTTAAAAGCGGATTAAGTTTTGTTCTGTGTCTCCAAGATTTGGATGATACTTTACTATCAGGAGATGAGAACGGATCAAGGTTCGAAGGAAAATGATCCTGAAAGAGTTGGAGGAAGACGCCTATAACAGAATGTAGAGTAGGCATGAGTCTAACTTAAAGACTCGATAATAAACAAAAGTGCTTGTCGGAAGACACCCGCCTTTTTTATTGTCTTTTCTGCATATTAGTTGGTTTGCATGTTTTTCACTTTATTTTGCAGGTTCCAGCAGCTAGGAGGCAAATGTCGAGACCGACTCGACTCGTAATTATGTGGTAAAATTGCTGATATAGCAGTAGTTTCGGCGTAACATGTACGTTCGCCGTAATCACTTAAATTACGGCGTAAACCTTCTCATGGTTACGCCGTAAACTTGTAAACCAAAATTTTAACTATCACAAGATTACGGCGTAACCACCGGGGTTACGCCGTAACCTCCTTCTGAAAAATCTTAAAAAATAAGTTTAAAATGTTGCTAAACCTTGTATATCTAAATGAAATTTGTGGGTATGTTCTCTGGAACCCTTACGAGACTTCACTCGTCCACTTGGGCCACCAAGTGGTTTAAAAGGCTTGTTGCATATGCTAAATGCAACCGTGATTCCTACGAAAGTGAGTTAGGTTTGTATTTCATGTATATTAGTTTTGAACGGTTTAATGCTTTTAGTTTGTTTTAGTGATCTCAGGGGAAAATGAGCTTGCTCAAAATGGAGATTTTCAGGTATTCTCCTCCTGCTTATTACATTTCATATGATCAAAAGCAAAACTTAGGGGAGTTTCTTGTTCGGATTCTACTCTTTCCTGTATATTTCATTTTCTTTATGTACAATAGGGACAATGTACAAAACAAGTTGGGGATGAGAGTAGAATTATCACTTGACTAAAGTCTGCCTTTGATTTTCTAGTTTTCTTTGAAAAATTGTGCCAATTTAAAAAATTTGACATGTTTTTCTTAACTAAACTAGAATCAATCTTTGCCGAATGCACATTTACCTTATATTTTTATTGGTGAGGTTTAAACCTGATGTTCCGTTTTCATCTTATTATACAAAATCCACCAAAATATTAAGTGTGTCGGTAGTATTGTAGACTTTAGAACTTGGCTTGTACATCATTTTGAGACCTAATTGATTAGCAAGAATAGATGATTTGGAGGAAGGGCAACATTTAGGAATTCTCCTAAATAGTTCCAATATGTGTGTAGTGTACTATATATATGTATAATATATATATGTATAACATATTTTATATGTTTTAATTATATATATGTATACATATATATATATGTACACATATATATATGTACACATATATATATGTACACATATATATATGTACACATATATATATGTACACATATATATATATGTACACATATATATATATGTACACATATATATATATGTTACATCCTATATATTCTATGTGATTTACATATATTATACTATATATATATATTATATACGGTGAGTTATTTTGCTTACATAGTTTCTCCCTATCATACCAAGGGGACAAATCTTTAGGACCTATTATTTCATTAGGACTAAAAGACAAGATTTAGATTAAAAAAACATGGAAGAACCAAAGTGTAAATTTACTAAAACTTCACACTAACAAATCCCTATTATTTGTAGAGTTGGCAAATCTTGCCCAAATTGCAATTAATTAACGTTTTTGACATTTTGTATTTTTTTTACGTTTTTACGTTTTTTACGTCTTTTTCCGTTTTTGTACTATTTTTACGTTTGGGTTTTTTACGTTCTTATACGTTTTTGTACGTTTTCAAACGTTTTCGTCCGCTTTCGCACGTTTTTGTACGCTTTCGCGTGTTTTCGTCTGTTTTCGCGCGTTTTCGTTCTTTTTAGACGTTCTCGCACGTTTTCTTATGTTCTCGCACGATTTCTTACGTTTTCGCACGTTTTCGTCCGTTTTCGCACGTTTTCATACGTTTTCGTCTGTTTTCACACTTTTTCTTCTGTTTTCGTCCGCTTTCGCACGTTTTCTTTCGTTTTTACACATTTTTGTCTGTTTTTGGACATTTTCTTACGTTTTCATCGGCATTCGAGCGTTTTCGCGGGCATTCGCGCGTCTTACGCCGGCTATTCGCGCGTCTACGCCTAGCTTTTCGCGCGTTTCGCGCTTTCGGCGCGCTTATGCGGCGTCTTCGCGGCTTAAGCCGACGTATCGCGCGTTGCTGGTTTCTGCTTTCGAGTGTTTCGGTCCCTTCCTCCTCTTTTCGCGCGTTTTTCGGACACGCTTTTGCACGTTTTGTTCGTGTTGTCGCAGTTGTTTTTTTCACTCCCCCACGCCACCACATTTTATCTGTTTTCGCAGGTTTTCGCCCATTTTCTTTTGTTTTCGCACGTTTTCATACGTTTTCGTCCTTTTTCGGTCGTTTTCAGACGTTTTCATCCGTTTTCATATGTTTCTAGTCCTTTTTTTTTTGTTTTCGTTTGTTTTTTACGTTTTTTTGTTTCGTTTTCCCACTATTTTTGTCATTTTTCCGTTGTTTTACAAGTTTTGTTCGGCTTTCGGCAGTTTTCAGACGCTTTCTTTCGTTTTCATACGTTATCTATCACTGATATTATACCAAAAATCCTTAAAACCCTTAATCACTAAACCCTATACCAAAAACCCTAAACCCTAAACCTATACTCTAACCACAGTATAATATCATAAGTTGGTATTATATTAAACCATAAACTCTAACCACTAAACCCTAAAAACTAAACATTTAAAACCCAATACCAAAACCCTAAAACCACTAACGCCTAAAACCCTATAGCCAAACCTTGAACCCTTTCACTAAACCTCTAAAGCCTATACCATAAATCCTAAACCCATACCACTAAACCTTATAACAAAAACCCTAAAAACCTAACTGCTAGGTATAATATCAAAGTGAATAATACATAAACTTTAAATTTATACCAAAAAATCATAAATCTCTTAACACTAAACCCTATACCAAAAAACCCTAAACCGCCTACCATTCGGTAAAATATAACAAGTGACATATACATTAACTTTAAATTATATACCAAAATCCTAAAACCTTTTAACTATTAAACCTATATCAAAAACCCTAAACCACTAAAACTACTAGGTATAAAATCACAAGTGTAAACGTGACTATACACATAAACTCTTAAAATCTTATACCTAAAACCCTAAAACTTTTACCCAAAACCTCCATAACATACTGGTATAATATCATATGTTGATGTATAAATTAAACTTAGAACCTATACCAAACCTAAACTTCTAACCACTAAACCATTACAAAAAACCATAACAGCTAATAGTTAACTCTATACCAAGACCCTAAACCACTAACCGCTAATCCCTATACCATTACCCTAAATCCCCATCCTAACCACTAACATCTATACCAAAAAACCTTAAAACCCAACCACTAGGATATTTCTACGATTGTGGTTATATACATAAACTTTAAAATCCATACCAAAAACCCTAAACAACTAATCTCTATACCAAAAACCCTAAACCCCTAACCACTAGGTATAATATCACAAGTGATATATACAGAAACTTTAGAATATATACCAAAAACCCTAAACCCCTAACCCCATAAATCAAACGTACACTAAAACCTTAAACCCTAAACCACTAGGGTATATTTTCACATGTGATATTTATACATAAATTTTAATAATCTATACATAGACCCCGTAACCACTAGGTATAAATATCACAAGTGATATAAACATTAAATATAAATCTAACCAAAAAAACTTACCTCTAAAACCTCTAAAGGGGGGGGGGGGGGGCATATACCAAACCCTAACCCCTACTTCTTCGGGGTTTTATATTCACAATTGTTTTATACTTAAACTTTAAAATCTTTATAGAACCTAAACCCTAACCCTAATTCATATACAAAAACCCTAATACTTCTAATTTACTTAGGTTAATATCACAAGTGATTATATATATAAACTTTATAAAATCTATACCAAAAATCCCTAGACACCTTAACACTAAACAATTGCCAAAAACCCTAAACCTATAATCATTAAACCTTTTATACCAAAAACCCCAAACCAACCTTATGTATTAATATCACAATGTTAATATATTTATATATATATATATATATAGATATATATATATATATATATATATATATATATATATATATATATATATAACTTTAAAACATATGCTAAAAAACTAATCCCCTAACCATAAATTTTGACCTAAAACCTAAACCCTTTTAGCCCACTAATAACCCTATACCAAAAACCCTTAAAATCACCTAACCACTAAACCTATAAAATATCCCTAAACCCTTAAAACACTAATCCCTATACCAAAACCCTATATACCTATGCCAAAAACCTCAAACCCTCATCCTTATCCTACGTATCCTTCATACCTAATTCCTAAACCCCCCTATCATAAACCCCTATGCCAAAAACCCTAATCTACTATAACACTAGGTATAATATCATCGTTATATATTCTTTAAATTTAAATCTATAACAAAAACACTAAACCCTGACGACTTACCGATATAAAAAAACCTAAACATCTCTAACCATAGGTGTTATCACATAAGTGATTTATCATAAAACTTTAAAAGGTTACCCTAATACCTTAAACCCCTAAACACTAAACTAATATACCAATACCCCTATATAAAACCTTTAACCCTTAAACTCTATACAATACATTTATAAAATAAGTTCACCTGTAGCTTAAACATTTTTACCCTCGACAATTTTGTAGTTCACCAGTGATAATTAAATAATATAGAGGAAACTACCAATTTTGGTATACTATCTTTACCGGGTTTAACACTTTTGGTCCATTTTTTTAAAAAATTTGCGGGTTTAAGCCAAAACCCGGAGTATCATTCACATTTGAGCAAATTAACATTTGTGGTTCACATTGTGCCAAATCCGAGTATCCATTTCACATTTGAGCAAATCAGATTAACGAAATTGTATGATTGGCTCTAAATGTGAAATGGTACTGGGTTTTGCTTAAACCGCAAAATTTTTAAAAAAATGGACCAAAAGTGTTATACCCGGTAAAGATAGTGGACCAAAATTGTAGTTTTATCATAAATATATAATAAAATCTCATGTGATAAAGCAATATAATAGAACAATTAGTTATGGGTTTTCACATATAATTAATTATCACATTGTGAGAAAGCAATATAATGTGACACTAATTGTGATTATTTTTGAAATTCTTAACATGTAATCAATGTTATCTATCACTTGTGATATTATACTGTTGGTAGGATTAAAAGGGTTAAAACATAGTTTTTATAGTGTTTTAATTTAATTTTTACAAATTATGTTTGATATATGGTTAAAATAAACATGATCAATCATTTAATGTTTTACACAAATACTGTTGAGTGTTCGAACGTACAAATATGTTATATCACATGTGATACTTCATGGGGTTGATTGATAAAAATTTAAAATTCTTCGTAAATTTTCACCAACTTCTATAAATATAAACTCATTTTGATTTGGAGCTCTAAAAAATTATCTATGATAATTTGGTTGAAAGCATAAGGATATGTACTTTTAAATGCCAACAACGATGAATCAGTTGGAGTTCCACACAAATATTTATAACCGTTTTACGAAAGCATGTGAAGTGTTCTAACTTGCAGATTAGTGTAATATCACAAGTGGTATATCATAATAAATATCTGCAATCTCGAGAAAAAACAAAAAAAAACAGAAAAAAATGTTGCGTCGAAAGTTTATGAAAAGGTGGCCCATCTATTTAATGATAATTAAAATGCTGTCACGAATGGTGTAATTTATGTAATCTTATCGTTTTAGGATTTTGCGATATGTGATTTTTAAAATAAGGCTGAACGGAAAGTGTGTTTTAATTAAATAAACAACAAAGATAAGAAGGGGGTGAGGGATGTTTTTTAAGGTTTAATCTTTTCATTTAATAAATTAATTCTATAGATTAATCCTTACCATTAGATTAAGCTCAAATAGATGATTAGAATTTGTCCCTTGTTATGTGAGGAAAAACTAGTATGCAAATGAACTTTTCTCAAGATATTATTATTCATCGCTTTCAGGTGATACATGACAAGGGATTTTATTAATACATGACGAGTTTTTTTCGTGTCAGCCTACTCCAAATATCTATAGAAGTAGTCTTGGCGTCTTGCCCCCAATTATAGAGGCAGCCTTTTTCGAACACGTGTTATTTGGGTCACCAGGCAACAATCTTTTAAATGCTGAATGACATATGAGAAAATCAATGGAACATGATTACTAAGCCACATGCAAGAGAAAGATTATTAGGTCTCACCATGAGAAGGTCTTGAAACTTTTCAAATGACCAGTCGCAGACTAGATCAACAAACCACCAGCTATCTGCAATTTCAAATTCAACAGCAACGTAAATAACTTAGAACATCCAATCGTTGAAACCACTAAATTAAAACATGCGTTCTTCAGAACTACAAGAATCAACGTTAAAATAACTTTATTTTTTACTCATTCACCAGCTTTGCTGAATCAGACCCGGCATAATAGCATTGCTTGTTCATCTTTGTGGAATGCTGAGATACCCTTACTACTTACTATGCTATAATTCATTTCCTAGCCATTCCAATAAATGTTCCACGACAGGATGGGGATGGATTGTTCTCGATTATAATTCATACCACTAAATGGTGAGTGAAGTAGAGGCTACACTTGTACTCTTCCCCCACAAATCTCCATCCTCAAAAGAAGCATCAACTAGGAAGGCTGGTTGGTGAAATACCAAGTTTGCACCAAATTCTTGACCATCATCCCCATTTACTTGTGTTTCAGCCGTTTATATACAATAGTTGTATGAATCTGCCAGCTTCGGGTATTCAAAGGTTCTTGATGTTGGGGTTTTTCCGAGGAATTCGAATATTGATGAATCAAAAAGCATCATGAATATAAACATCAAACAAGAATAAAGAATCAAGGAAGATGGGTTTGAACCCTAATATAATCTGATATATAAAAGTGAAAGGGTTAATTGTGATTACAGAAGTTCCTATCTATATATAATAAATGAATCGGTGTGATGTTTGTGAAGGGATGTAATGGTTCTGATATACAAAACGACATGTCCCTTCCTTTTATCAACCGAATGTTTCTATCTATTGGATTAGTTATGGGCCTTTGACCCATACTATAATTACTTATTACAAAGATAATGGATTATTAGTTTTTCCTAGTATTCCCCCTAATGCCGTTTAATCTTTGTGTTGCTCCAATCCTCTTGTTCCGTTCCTGCCTTCAATCTTGATGCCATGATTCAAGCTTTCTTCAAGAATTTCTGGATTCATTCTCTAAAGATTGATGTCTTCCATTCTTGTTCCTTGTTGCCTTCTTGTTGATTTTTTCATGGCTTTTCGGTTGTTATTCTGGTTCCGGTTAAGGTAAGTCCCCATTCTCCGGTTGTCTTCTTCGATTAGGTTAATATCACCTTAATCGTTAAGCCTTGTCCCCTTTTTCTTTTGGCATATCATCTTGCCTTTGTAACCATCTCGATTAAGGATAAATCCCCTTAACTGTTTAGCATTGCCCTTTGTCAATCATGAAGGTAAATCCCTTAAATGGTTATCTCTTCTTTTGAAATTCTGTGAACAAGCTTCTGTTTTCTTTGTGCAACATCAAGGAATAGCAGCCTTTGTTTCTTTCTCTTTCTTTCTTTCTGATCTTCTGTCCGCTGGATCTTTCATCCATGGCTGGTTTTCTTGATTGATGATTTGGATCATGATTGTTGTGTTGTTTTGATCCTTTCGCTTGATACCACTGTTATTGAATCTCATTGTTCGGTATTCACAGGTTCTTCTGATGTTGGGGTTTTCCAGGATCGAATCTTGATGATCAAACAAGCATCATGAATATAAACATCAAACAAGAATAAAGAATCAAGGAAGATGGGTTTGAACCCTAATATAATCTGATATATAAAAGTGAAAGGGTTAATTGTGATTACAGAAGTTCCTATCTATATATAATAAAGTGTTCGGATGTTGATGTTTGTGCAAGGGGGTGTACATGGTTTTATGATTTAAATAACGAATGTCACCTTCCTTTTATCAAAACGAAGGTTTCTATATATTGGATTAGTTATGGGCCTATTTGAACCCATACTTTAATTCTCTTATACAAATTAATGGATTATGTTTTTCCAAAAAATAGCATCATGGTCTTTGTTGGCTGTAAATTGGAGAGAGTTTTGCACCAGCATTTAACGACTTACTTTATGTACCTTTGCATGTGAAACAACATGACCAAGCATGTTTTTGCAGACTCTGACTGCATAACACAAAGTTTTGTAATTTGCGGTCAAAATTGTGTTGAGATACTATCACGGGATAAGCATTAAGCGTGACACAAAACGCGACATTATACATGATAAATGGAAAAGCTTACTTTCTACATATTTGACAAGAATCTGAAGCATATTGTCTACATGATTGTGTATTATTTCAATTCAGGTCTAATGGTTTATTATTCAAAAAGAATAATCTTCTTCTTCTCGATTATCGATCATTATATTACTTTTCCTCTCTCCCCAGGAGCACCAAAAAGCCTATACACTGCTAATGCTGCCTCTTTGAACTCCTCATCATTCACCACTCTATCAATCAGCTCAACAACGGCCCCAGCAAACTGCCTGTATGCTTGGCGAACTTCAATAGAAGCTGCACCAGTTATGTGTACACAACAAAGATACAGAGTTAAGATGCTTCCAAGGCAACAAATGGTGTACTACTTGATATGATAAACTGTATATTCATACGACACAATCCCCATCCCAGGTCTAATGCGTTATATTCACAAAATTCATCCATGTCATATGTATTCATTAGTTCTGAATGTGACCATAGTATTAGTCTCAGTATTAATTATTTCATACAAAACTTTCAAACAATGGCACGGTTAGCGTCAACATAAGTATAACCGTATGCTGTTTTTTTTTAAAACAAGGGAATAATTACATAGTCATCAATGGCAAGCTCGATAAACATAAACCCCTATAAAAATAGCGTAGTTTCACATTTAGTACCCCCTTTAAAGCAACCTTCTTAAACTGAAAGTTACTACAAGAGTATTCATAGTATTCAGGGTTTTTAAAAACTTTATTAGGTCATAATTAGTAGGTTTAAACAGCAAACTGAAAGTTACTACAAGTGTATTCATAGTATTCAGGGTTTTTAAAAACTTTATTAGGTCATAATTAGTAGGTTTAAACAGCAAGCTTCAACAAAATAACAAAGCTATATGAGCCCACTTATAACGTATCGGTCATACTCGGCATGTATTAATAAGTTTTGTTCTATTTTCCAAGAATAGTAACGAGTGATATATCAACAAGAAGAAGTGAACACAAATAAACTTGTGTTTTAGCTTGTCCCAAAAACATTGTCCAATTTCTTCTATGGAAGAAGCCAAACATTGCATTACGGAATGTCCAAAAATTAAGGAAGCCTAGAGGCTCATTACTAAACAAACACTTAATTCTACTAAGCACAATAGTATTCGTTCATATTGACAGAGTTGCATAAAATATATAAAACAACTTAACGAAACTATCCACCAATACGTAACAAACTCGTAAGAGTCGGTATGTAACAAACTCGTCTATTCGCAGCCAAAAATAGTAAACATACACTTAATTCTACAACAACTTAAAAACGTATACTAGATCGTAGGATCGTAAGCAATATCGTAGGATCGTAAACAATCCTATCATGTCACAGACCTATGTTTTTATCTCAAATCGAGCGGGATCGGTGTAGGATCGTAGGATCGCACACAGGATCGTAGGATCTTTAACAATCGGATTTTACTAGAAGCCTATGTTTCTTATTGTTTTTTTTCGACTTTAACTCTAGTCACATTAATCTAACGGTTAAAACTTGAACTTAATAGAGGCATTGCATTATTTCTATTTATATGGTAGTTTTTCATAAAAAAAGTTGCATTTAGCTGTGTGTTTGATATTATATACTCTTTAAAAATGTGTAACCCTGATAGAAAAAGAGCTTTAGTGGCATTTTTGATCCTAGTCTGATCCTCATACGATCATGCGATTCCGATCTTGCAACGAGCAAAAAGATCCTAGGTAGGCCCGATCCTAACAACCTTGCTTCACATGTTAAGACTTTGTTTACTAAGGACCTGTTGGGTTTTTACATCTATTTAACCATTAAATATATTACGAGTACGCAGCGGAATGATTAAACACGTATAGACATCATAATTAACAAGAGATTGAAGATGTGTACCTTTTAGCAGTAAACGTTACACCGCCTTGAATATACGTGTATGTATAACACCACGCGAAACCACTAGGATCAAAAGAATAATCCCTCTAAGTTGACACACACAATATGTTCTTAGCAAACAACGAGGTATGCTAGTACTAGTAGTGTGTAGCAAACGATCACCTTCGTCTTTGATTCAATCAACACACAAGCAAAACCTCCACGCATGTGGTATAAAACCACAAAACCAAAACCCTAAAGGGTATTCGGTTCGATCGCACGACCAAGTGAAGAAAACAAAAACCCTTTGTGGGTTTTGGGATTCGATCGAACACAAGGAGAACACAAGAAGAGTTTTAGGGTTTTTGGATTTCAAGTTATGAGAGAAAACAATGAACCAAAGCCTCTATTTATACACCTCTTAGCTTGGAGAGCAAGCAAGCAATCCCACCTCCTTAAGGAGGTAGAGTTCGACCGGTATAAGGAAACAAGGGGTAAACCGAAACTTTCCTTTTTTTGGTTTTGCATATTAGTCCTTTAACTTTTAACGACTAATATAATTCTTGTTAAACTTTTAACAATCGTTCTTTAAACACTAATATATTACATTAATATGTTTATCGTTGTTCTACATATTAACGTGTGCGTCCCCGTAGGCTCGAATAGATTTCCGGACATATATTAATTTATACTTGGATATATTCCAACAGCTCCCACTTGGACATGTATAACTAATATAATAACATTGGTAAGCGTCTAGCAACACGTCAATGCTCCCAGAAATATCCGAGTGTGGTTTCTTAAAGACACAGATAAATGATTTATGAATTTACAATCCCTTTGTTTCCGATACCTTGCTAAAAATGGATATGGATCAATGTCATTCCATTATTTAACGATTCTGTTTCTCGTATATGTAACTAATCAAGATTACCGAAAATCAATAAGACATATCTACATGAGTTTTTGGGTACGGCCATACACACATTTGATTAATTCTACGAGGGGCCCAGTGGCATCATTCTTTAACTATTGAAGGAACAAATTCTTTATTGACTACAAGTGTCAAGTCATCATGCTTCACAATCACTTCTGAAATAGCCCTTATTAGTCACCTTTTTCAGGATAACTTAAACTAGATCAAGAAGGATTATTCACATATGCAAGACCTACTTGCATCTCAAGTCTAAGGATTTTGTAAATAAAATCACTTACAAGATTTACTTAATGACGACGATCCATAAAGTAATATTCTTGTTAGTTGGGGAAATCCAATATTCATCTTATGAATATTATGTGAGTTTGGTGGACACATCCTTAATATCTACAATATCACCAATCACTCAGATTTGTCTTAATTTAACAATATTCTCATATTGTTAATCGACAACGGATTAATTTAGAATAATCAACATTATTCATGGATTTAAACATGCAAATATATGACACAATTTAAGATAAAAATAACAAAATACCAAGTATCATTATCATAAAATAAAATTGTTCAAACATCCCTTATCCAAATACTAAAACACAGATCTACATGAAACTACTAGCTAAACGAAGTCCTATGCTCCTAGCATGTTGAGTAAGCTTTCCTTTAGGTAAAGCCTTCGTAAAAGGATCAGCTAGATTGTCATCTGTGTGAACTTTAAGAAGATTTATCTCGCCCAGTTCAATACACTCGCGAACATAATGGTATCTTCTATGATAGTGTCTGGCGCCTTTCTGAACCCCCGGTTCGTTAGCAATAAGAAGTGCGGCAGAGTTGTCGCAAAACATCTTAATAGGCATGTTTATTGTTGGTACTATACCAAGCCCTGAAATAAACTTCCTAATCCAAACAGCTTCTATTGCAGCTTCTGAAGCAGCAATATATTCAGCTATCGTAGCAGACATTGCAGTAGTACTTTGCTTGGAGCTTTTCCAGTCCATATTGAGTGTCATCTCAATTAGATTTAGCATCCGTGTACATAAACATCCCTATGCCTTTAAAATCCGTAAACGATGAATAATCCTCTTATAATGTTTGGCACCTCATGAACTCTAAGTTTATTGGTTTATTCTTATTGCACAACAAATTGTTGCAACATATATCCTTAGAATTTTATTACTCTGGACAAATTCATAATCTAAGAAGAATTTCAATTCCAAACATATTCCATTAAAATATTCAATTTTATAATTATCTAATAACTTTCAACTAAATACCAATGTTGTCAAATCATCTTGCATTCCATGCATGTACACCTATTTCCTACACACTTATGAATTACATAACGAATCCTTTTAGTCTAACTCAAGATTCATTCATGTTCCAGTCTTATCAAGATATGCAACCATTGAGACTTTCAAATGGTATGTCAAATTGTGTTAGATTTATATACCGCATATGTTCATAGCAATGAACATATATTTCAAGGTTGTATATTTAATTTCCTAAATCTTTCAGGTGAAAGGAACCTGAACATAATACTCCCACTAGCTTTTAGAAATTCTCAGGAGTTATCTTTATTTAACAATAAACATAAGATTATTCTCCTAGATGCTTGCAATGATCCATACTTGAATTCTTGCTGTTTGTACACTTTATAAAGATTATATGAATTCATAAACTCCTTTGATTACTAACCGTCCTCGCAAAAGCAATCATTCAAGGAAGAGTTTTAAATTCTATTGTCATATTTCATCTATATGAACACTAGTATGACAATCAACCATCTTTATATAATTAATGCACATAGAAAGAATATTTAATCACAATCAATTGCTTGAGTATGATTAAAATCCTATCATAATGTATGCATTATGTATGTGTACAACATTGCCCTTATGAGTTTGAAACCAAGAACATAACCACTTGGGTTTTTCTTCTCTTTTAAAACTCATTCTAACTTTACAGTCTAACTGTTTAGTTAAAGATCAATCAAGTTCCAAAATTGATTATCTTGTAGACAGCATCTTAACATTCATAGTTTGAGTCATTTGTCAAATTTAAAATTCAACAATGCATATTAATGGTTACACCATAATACCGAATTCAAAATTCAATAATGCATCTTTAACAGGTTCCCATGATCCTGTGACTCATATTCCTCAATATTGAAATAACATTTATCAATCAAGTATTTGAGGTATCCTTACGGATCTATGAACGAGAATTATATCATTATGAGGTTTAACATTTACATGTAACATTTACTTGTAAAGCCTCAGTATGATATTCACTAGTGTGTTTAGAAGGTTATGTATTTTGTATTTTTTATCTCTTCCAGATCTAAAACGCTCCCACTCACTTTTTGTAATTAAAGACTCTTCTATAATTACTTAGCATGTAGAGGACATTACAAGATACATTGACAGTTCCTGAGTTTAGTTTGTTAATATCATTCTTCATAAGACTTTTAACAAATTCAGATGTCTTATTAACCTTCTAGGTTGGAGTTATATTGAGTAAATTTCAAGACAGGGAGGGACGTGCAAATTTCAAACCTTGACAGATTCGGAGGAGAAATATTTAAGTTATCAAAATCAAATAATTTGATTCAATACTCTAGACATACCATAAATATGTGGTATTCTATGAGTAATTTTATTGTGAGACTTTATCACAATCTTTTAAATAACTTAATACTCTTTATGTCACATACTTATCAATTGCGTCAAACGAAATTGAACATATAGTATTAAAAACCTATTTGCATGCAATAATGTATAGGGCTTTAACTAATTCAAAAACTTTATCTATGTTAACGGTACATTATTTTGCCTTTGAACAATTCAAGGACTTTTGTTCATGTCATAGCTAGAAGATATAACTTACTTTATGTTATAAGTCTTTCAACATTTAAAGGACTTCATGTTTATTAATTTACATTAAACTTAAACATTTTTTAACCTGATAGTAATTTTTGAAACGTTTACTTTAATGTTATAAGTCTTTTAACATTTAACGGACTTAATGTTTATTATTTTACAATAAACATAAACATATTTAACTAAAGTAATTCTGAACGTCAACTCTTGGCTTCAGTAGTAATTTCAAGTAAATCAATATTACTTCATTATTTGGGACATTCCAAGAGCACATAAACCTTTTACTCAAAGTAGTCTTTAAATCAAGATTACTTCATTATTTTGGACATTCCATAAACACATAAACATTTTACTTAAAGTAGTCTTTAATTCAAGATCTCGACATATTGTTTCTTACCTTACGGTCAAGAGAACCTTTAATCATATTGTTTTGTCATGTGTTGTACCTTGCACACAATAAATATTTCTCCCACTTGTGCATGGCATAACATCATACATGTAGTCAAACAACACGACGTTCATTTGTTTATACAGATAATATGATAGTGTCACAGATATTACTTACGAGTAGATATATGAACCACTTTGTTTAACAAGAAATTAACACTGACTATCCTTTAAAAACATAAGTAATCTATAGTCGGAAATTTTTATATATTAATCCACAAGATAAACAAGCAATAATCTAGGTTACTACCAAGATAAAGAAACCTTGTAGCCCCACCTGAATATCGACAAGCATCACTGAATGTCATGTTTCAGAAATAAACGGATGCTCCCACTGGGTTTTGACAACATTGCAAGTGTTCCATAACTATGAAAAAAAAATATGTGATCATTTATTTCCAACTCTATTTGAAATCTAAATAAGTCAACATTTACTTGGATTTCAAAGTTCTACATTATGCAGATGAGGGACATCCATCAATGCTATTGATTAACTTTAAAATTTGGGCATGCAATTTTCCTCTTAATTTTGGATTAAAGACAAACAACTAGATATATAATCCTAGTTTGCTTTACCATTTTTGCGGTAATAATGGGTATTTTTTCTAATCAAGAGCTCATAAATACATCTTACATTAAGAATGATTACCATTTGAAATCTTGTAAGAACATATTCTCTTTTTTATTTATTATGTCCTTATATTCTTTCAAAATATTCACCATGAAATCTATATGAAAATATAAGTCATGCAATATACTTAACTTTTAAGCTTCATAAATAGTTTGATTACATTAGGTACAATTCCGACGTCCTATTATAAACGTTTCCCCGAACAAGAAAGATATTATGAATGAGTCCGCTCCATGTTTCCTACAAGGAAAGGAGTCTCGGTTTGACTTCTTTGATAAAGAAACAAACCATTGTTTACGGTTTTATCGTTGCATTAATACTATTAATAAAATCGCAAAATTCAATTTTAGTATTTTCGATAATACTCCTTGAAGAACATTAACTACTCATGTTTAGTCAAATAAACAATTAATTTTCTAAGGATAGGATCCTACTGACATACCACCACCACATCAGTTGATCTGCTAGTGATGGTGTATTCAAAAGGTAATCAACGATTGATAATTCACAACTTTTGTAACTCCTAAACCATATGGGACTTACTTTATTACAATAATATCTAATAAGCATGTTTCATCCCCATCGTAATGGCCGCGTGTTTAATAGGCCTAACCACAACAACGTAAGTCGTGCCAAATCAAAAACAGTGATTAAGGACCACTCACCGTCTCACGGAAAATCGTATAAATCACTTGATTGGCAAATCTAACACACGTCTCACTCACGCATAAGTAAAGAGCAATCTACAAGTGTTTTTACAAATTGGATGGCAACAACTTAGTTGAAAAATAGTATTTTATTTGACGTGTCAAATATGTACGAAGAAGCATGCATACATTACATCTTCGTATCATAGATTTTAATAAAAACTTTTACTCAATTAAGTTATTTATTACGGTATCACCTATTATCATCGTATCTTATACATAAATAGTGAGACCTTAAAATTGACGATTCAACATATCTTTAAATATAAAGATTTGCTTTTTATCGCGGGAAAAGATTAAAGAATGATTAAAAATCATTCAAACCCTAGACCATTCGCGACTTCCTACATAGTATACATGGTAAGGAAACTACAACGTAGTCAGGTATTATAGGGTAATGGTATCTACAAGACCGAAGTCTTGATGAGTCTCCCCGTACCTTATCCTTGCAACTATATAGTACTTTTTTTCAAATTTACGTCCATTGAATAAAAAATAAAACTTAATTTAAGAATACGATTATAACTATAAATTGCTTAGTCTAGGTCATGGAAGATTTATATCCGGATTAAGTCCGAATCCCTTTGACCTTTTGCATTAAGATTAGTCCCCATAATAAATCTTATTTCGATAATCATTAGTCATGTTTATATTTGTTTTCCGAAAAACCCTTTTATTTTCTCACAAGTCAAACTTAAAATAAAACAACATAAACACAAAACTAATACATATAACACTTATTTCAAAAGAAATACTTAACAATTAAGTCATGCAAATATCCATTATGATCCTAATTATCTAATAATTAAAACATGTATATATTCATATAAGGCTTGACTCGCATGAACTTAACCCTCTTTATACATAGATAAATGTAAACAAATATAAATATATATCAAGGAACAAAATCCGCGAAATCAATGAAACCAGAAGCAGTATAGAGAGTCTCCGGGTCGTTAGTGACCCAACGAGGCTTGAATGAAAACGAATTACGAATGATTATTATGACTGAATGACAAAGATTTTGGATAATTTGGGCATAAACCTAATAGGCAATGCACTCAAAGATCAGCAAGAAAAATAAGCCTAAAAGCAGGCTTAAAAGCTTAAGGAATGGAACAAACACTTTAAAACTTTACTCTAGACAGAAATAAGCTCAAATAAAACTTAAGATCAATCAAAAAAGCTAGCCAACTCTAAATAAGCAAATTCAAAAAGCAATTATGGCTAACTAAGCACGAAAACTCAGCATACTAACCAGCAGTACTAACAACAGTACTAACAGTTTTAACTAACAGTACTAACTTTGAGTTAGTACTGCTAGCTTTAAGTTAGTACTGCTAGCTTACTAAAACACAATGAAACGAGAAATAAGCAAATAAACCTAAAACAGATATTTACCTAACCCTAATAAACACTTCAGGAATAAGAATAAGCAACTAGAATAAACTAGAATGGCAAATGAGCTAAAATGCCTACAATCCCGATTTTAGTTCAAGTCCCTCAAAAAGCTGCAGATTAAAAAGTCGTTTTTTAGCCAAAACGCAAAACACGAAAGTTGTTCACAACATGTTTCTAAGAAACTTTAATAAAGACACCTTGCGAAAATAATCATATTATAAGCTCCAAAAAGCCAAATAAGCTGCTGATTATAAAAGTTTCTTAAACTTTGTATTTTTGTATTTGGACACAACAAACTCAAAATAAGCTTAAATTCAAAAAGTGAGAGATGTTTTGGTAAATCTTATCGTTTCTTAAATCTGATTCCAGAAAACCTTTTTCAACCAAACACAACTTAACTAAGCTTAACTCAATTAGCATCAAAAAGTAGTAAACTCTAAAATTTTCCTAAATAAGCCAAAATAAAAATAAGCTAAAATCACCAATAAGCCAAACTGAAAAGTGGGCTTTTGGAAATAAGCTCACTAATGAGTCCTTATTAAACCCACCTATTCACTTTTTTAAATAAATCCACTGGAAAAAAACCAACAATAAGCCAAATGACTACACTACTAAATTTTTGGATTTTAATGAAAATTAACACTTTTAGACCTAAAATAAGCTCTGAAATAAGCTCTAAACTCTAAACAACCTCAAACAGACTTAGTCACACCCCCAAATGAGCTTATGTTCAAAAAATCATAACCTAAAACCTAATCTAACTATCCCAAAAGTGAGATCAAAAATTGGTGAACTACCGGTACTAACCTGGAGTTAGTACCGCTAGCTTTAAAAGTTAGTACCGCTAGTTCAAAGTTAGTACCGCTAGCTTTAAAAACCCCTTAAAATTTTCAAAAGTCATTTTATTCAAACTGATTTGATCCTAATATTAAAAAACAGCTTATCAAATGACAACATAAGGTACCTAATGAACAGATTTCAATCAGTGGATAAGCACTTACATAAGCTAATTAATCTAACATATTAACTAAAACTAACAGTTTATGTAATGAACTAACAGTACTAACTAAGAAAGTTGCACTAATCACTTTTAAACTAACAACTAAGTAAGATAAGCACTAAACATTCTGATAAAGCACAAATAAGTAAACATAAGTAACAAATAGGCACTAATAAGCAGTTCTACAGTAAAGAAGAAAAACAAGAAAAAGAGAAACTTACAACACCCTTGCTCAAAACAGGGCTAAACAAAGAGTCTACAAGCTCTAGCTTGTATAAAACAAGCTAGTGAGAGTCCATAAGCCCATCCAGAATTGGCTTATCATCCATAAAATAAGCTGTGGTGTATTTTGAGAGTGATTTTTATGAATTTTTCCTCTAACTAATTAACTTTTTGAAGAGGTTACTTTATATAAAACAGCTTAGAAATAAGCTGTATTGAAAGCTTTTTTGAACACAAAACAGCACAATGAAGAAACTGAACACTTGGAATTGTAAATTGACTTAAAACCTTAAATTTGCATTAAAACTTGAAAGTGTTACAAAGCTTGGAAAAATAAAATTGCATAAAAAATAAGCTGAAATTTAACTAGCAACTAGATAAAAACTAAAAACTAACTCTATAACTTGGGTTACAATGGCCCTATTTATACTAAAACGAATTAAGGTCTTGGTTTCTTGGACTCTCTTCTCTTCTTTCTTCTGTGTTTCTTTGTAGAGACAAAAACCAAGTTGTTGTTGTGTGCGTGATTCTAAAAACAAATCCCACAGCCTTCAATATCTTTTGTGCTTCTTTGAGAGTCAATCAAGCCAATCCGAAAAATACTTGGGAATGGTGAGGGATTGCCAACATGGCACTTATACAGCTGGGTGGTTGATAGAGGAGTGGTTGAAATGATTTATCTAGGGTGTTGAGTGGTTTGCAGGGTAAAAGGTATGGGAAGACATCCCGACTCTGTACCTGGGTTTTGTTGGTCGGAAAAGAGTGGAGTTGGGTAGGTTGGCAGCTTTGGCCCCTCACTTCTTATAACTTCATTGCAAAACTTTGCCCGGTTTGCAATTTCAACCCTTGTCTTTTAACTCTTGTAATACAACTTGAGGTTTGGCAGTTTTAGTCCCTCAAGTTGTATTTTCTTCAATTGGTTGACTTTTGACTTTGTCAGGGTTGATTTTCTGACTTTGACTGACTTTGGCTTTGGTTTGACTTTGTCTTTTCCATTCCGTGCTCGGCTTTGTTTGTTTTTGGCTTTCTTTTTGAATATCCGTTCCTGCACAATTCAAATGCAAAACATACAAATACAATGTATTTTTGGTACGTTTTTAGTCATTTAAGTCCGTTTTTAATGGAAAATGGTATGTGTAATTAAGCACATACCAAAATCCCCCATACTAAGGTATTGCCGTGTCCTCACGCAATGTTATGAAGTAAACACTCAAGAAAACTAAGAATCTCGAACCCCCTCGACTAATTACCTCGAAAAGTAGCAAAGTGTTCGTCAAGGGGAACTAAAGAATCAATAGCTTCGACAAGTCCCGTTTTCACCATTTTTTTATATGTACACTAACTATCCCTAATATTTTTGGATTTTCCTTTCTTTTTCTTTTCTTAACTACCTGTTTGACTTCCTTTATTTTATCAACATTGGGATCATAGAATGAGAAGCGCCCATAGAATAATCTACGGATGTCCTGACGGATAAATTCATCATCCCCGATTTTTCACTAGTTCCAAACCAAGCAATTAAACAAGATCATTTGTCAATATAAGTCTAAATGTTAAGCACTCATACTTATGACTTGTGAACTTTTAACTCCCAATACGGATATATGATTTAAATGTGTGTACTCATTTCAACTCAACCATAGATCAACTTATTTCCATAGTCGTAATTCAAGATGAATCATGACTCAAAGCAACAACTTATTAGGACCTTGTAACTTGATTTTAAAGAATGAAATTTTAACTGTAGAACTTTTTGCAACATCTTTATCATCATAATCATAAGTTCTTAAAGCTAGGAATGCGTTGCTTAGTTTGAACACCTACCTAGGCCTTGCTCCCTAGTAGGATATCACAACCAACGACCGGTGTTCTTAGTTTGAAAACCCACCCCGTTGCTAGCGTAGTGGGAAATCACATCAACACCTTCTTCCTAATATGGCTAAGGATAGGTGTCTTAGTTTGAACCCTCACCTAGACCTCGCTTCCTGGTAAGATATCACAACACACCAAATCCCTAGAAGTAAAGATGTCTTAGTTTGAACCCCCACCTCGTGGTTAGCGGAGTGGGATATCACGACACATCTTTTACTTGCTCCATATACTCAAATGTATGCTTCATTGGCATAATTTCAATATTCATGCATTTTTGCATTCATATTTCATTCATGCTTCTTTGGCATTTTAACTTTCAAATTACTAAGAACAGAAAAACCTCGCTTTAAAGAATCAAGTTACAAATTTGAAGCTTTTTCTAAAAACATCGATTGACTTAGTTGAATTGAAATGAGCACGTATGTTTAGGTGGATTAAAAGCTAATGGGAGAAAAATCCATAAGTTACTTATATAAGCTTTAGAAGAATCTTGCTCAGCACATAAACTTATATTCAACTCTATCACTTCTTGTTCTTCACCTTATTAAAATTCAAAGCAATAGAATTCGTGAAAGCTTAGCCTACAATTGAGGAACTAGCTAGGGCTCAACACGCCCGATTGAGTCAAAAATTATTCTCATTCTACCCATTAGGAGAGTCGAAACTGTGACAAAACAGTTATTTTATTTTTTTGAAAATTTTTAAATTTTTTCATTTTTTTGGTATTTTTGCAAAAAATTGGTGGTAAAAACGGGATTACGTGATAACAACGGCTGCAGGCAGAATCAAATCGAAGATCCCCCCATACTAGAAATGAACATCGTCCTCGATGTTTTGAAAGGGGCACCTACGTAAATCTAAGGCCGTTTATAAAGTGTGCCAAAAGATAAAACGTTAGTTGATTAGATTTGGATACTGGATTCCCAAAATGAAGCTGAGGATGCGAAGCTCTTGGGGATGAAAGACAAAACTGAGAGCATGAGAGTCTTCACAATCCTGGCAATCCTGTACAATTAACAACACAAACACGAAACACAGGTAATGGAAGAGGCGAGCCTCCACACAACAAGAAAACACTTATTTATTTTTATACAATACTACGATAAGCATGGGGTGCCTCCCACGAAGCGCTTGTTTAAGGTCGCTATGCTTGACCCGTCACTTGAATTTATTGGTTCATGGGGAATGTGTGGAGATCTAGGACTACCAATTATGGTACGTCCCCTCCAAAGTAGTGCTTCCAACGGTGACCATTTACTTTGAAAATTGGCCTGGAGTTTTGGGATAACTCGACAGTGCCATATAGAAAAACTTGGGTTAGAGTAAATGGTCCACTCCAGCGGGTCTTAAGCTTGCTCGAGAAAATCTTCAATCTAGAGTTAAAGAGGAGGACTCGATCACCGACGTTGAAAACGCGGTTTTTGATCTTGGAGTCATGGATTCTCTTTGTTTTCTCTTTATAGATCAAACAGTTTTCATAGGCTTGATCACGAAGTTCATTAAGTTCATTGAGTTGAACTTTTCTGTGATCACCCGCGGTTTTGATATCAAAGTTGGTATACTTAAGGGCCCAGTAAGCTTTGTGTTCCAACTTAATCGGTAGATGACATGCCTTCCCGTATACTAACTTATATGGAGTACACCCGATGGGTGTTTTGTAAGCTGTGCAGAAAGCCCAAAGCGCGTCATCTAATTTATCCGACCAAGAGGCACGATTTTCGCCCACGGTCCTTTCAAGAATTCGTTTCAAACCACGATTGGATACCTCAACTTGTCCACTTGTTTGTGGATGATACGCGGTGGAGAGACGATGAGTGACTCCGTATTTAAGCATGACCTTTGCAAATTGGTCATTGCAAAAATGGGTTCCGCGATCACTTATGATTGCACGAGGGGCACCGAATCTGGCGAAGAGAGATTTAAGAAATTTGCAAACAACTCGGGCGTCATTGGTGGGGAGCGCTTTTGCTTCAACCCATTTTGATAAATAATCAACGGCCACGAGTATATATTTGTTCCCTCTTGAAGACGGGAACGGCCCCATAAAATCAATGCCCCACATGTCAAAGATTTCGCAAACTTGGATAGAGTTTTGTGGCATCTCATCACGTTGCGAAATTTTGCCTTGACGTTGACAAATGTCACATCGGGTGACAAAGTCGTGGGCATCCTTGTAGATCGTGGGCCAATAAAATCCTGAATCAAAGATCTTTTTAGCGGTGTAATTGGCACCGTAGTGTCCCCCGGTGGGTCCATTATGGCAAGCTTTAAGAATGTCGAAAGCTTCTTGCCCTGAAACACAACGCCTAATTACTTGGTCAGCACAGATCTTGAATAGAAAGGGGTCGTCCCAAAGTTAGTGTTGGGACGTTTGAAAACTTTCTTTTCTGCTGAGACGACATTCTTTGATCACAAAATATTCCCAGCATGGTAGTTCCTTTGATCACAAAATTCCCCGCATGGTAGTTTGCAAAATTGGCAAACCACGGGGCATTATCATCACCACGAAAGGTAACCATCCCAAGTGTCTCGAGAGGAAATGTTTTCGTAAGGTGGTCTGCGGCGAGATTTTCTGCTCCTTTTTTATCACGGATAACGACATCAAATTCTTGGAGCAGCAAAATCCATCGGAGCAATCTTGGCTTAGCATCCTGCTTAGCAAGCAGGTATTTGAGAGCCGAATGGTCCGTATACACTATGCTTTTGGACAAGACAAGATATGGCCGGAATTTCTCGAAAGCATACACTACGGCAAGTAATTCTTTTTCCGTTGTAGTGTAATGTGCTTGAGCCTCAGACATAGTTTTGCTCGCATAGTGTATTGGCTGGAAGTGCTTGGTCTTATGTTGCCCTAGGACTGCCCCAACCGCAAAATCACTTGCATCACACGTGATTTCAAAGGGCAAGTCCCAATCGGGAGCAACTAGGATTGGAGCCTGGGTTAACTTCATCTTAAGGGTTTCAAAAGCTTCGATGCATTCCTTCGAGAAAATAAACGGAGTTTCTTTTTCAAGGAGGTGGGTCATAGGCCGGGCGATTTTGGAAAAATCCTAAATAAATCGTCTGTAAAATCCGGCATGACCGAGAAAACTTCGAATACCCTTCACGGTAGTGGGATGAGGTAATTTTGCAATGACATCAACTTTTGATTTATCAACCTCAATCTCGGACTTAGAAATCTTATGGCCAAGGACTATTCCTTCCTTGACCACAAGATTGGTGTCTTCACACCTTTGGAGCATTTTGTCTAAATGGGAAAGGCAATAGGAGAAAGATTCATCGAAAACCGAGAAATCATCCATGAAGACTTCCATGGTTTTCTCAATCATATCGTGAAAGATTGCAAAATCATATCTTGGAAAGAATTGCAACCCATACACCTTTGGTGTGCAAGGTTGCATTGCATAACCCAAAAGGCATGCGACGATAGGCAAATGTCCCGTAAGGGCAGGTGAAGGTAGTCTTTTCTTGATCAAGTGGGTCAATCGGGATCTGAAAGTAGCCGGAGAATCCGTCTAAAAAGCAATAGTACTCATTTCCGGCTAATCTTTCAAGCATCTGATCCATGAATGATAAAGGGAAATGGTCTTTACGAAGTGTGTCATCATTGGAGTTTCAGTAATCGATGCAAACTCGCCTTCCGGAACCCAACCTAGTGGGTATTACTCATTTCTTCATTTTTCACCACGGTTATGCCTCCCTTCTTAGGGACACAATGAACCGGGCTTACCCAGGGACTGTCAGAGATAGGGTAAATTAACCCGGCATCAAGAAGTTTGATAACTTCTTGCTTAATAACCTCATGGATTTTGGGGTTAACCCTTCTCTGATGTTGAACTACGGGTTTGGCATTTTCCTCTATCAAAATCTTAATGAGGTGCAAAATTTTGGATCTATTCCCCCCTTAATATCAGCTATCTTCCAAGCTATGGCATGTTTGTGTGACTTAGAACCTGATCAATGGCGGTTTTGTCATCATCTCTTCAAGTTTTTACGCGATTATGACGGGTAATTTGTCATCACCCTCCAAAAATGCATACTCAAGATGGGATGGTAAGTCTTTGAGTTCAAGGTCGGGAGGATCTTCACATGAAGATTTGACCTTTTCAGGCACATTAATTTCACAAACTGGTGACGGAGGGAGATTTGGGTCACTATTGATCACACTTAACAATTCCTCAAGGTAAACAGTATCTCCCTCAGAATCATAGATGCCGTCAACACCTGGTGGTATTGAATCATCATGTTCAAGAAATGCATCGATCTCTTCCATTAGAAAATCACTTCCTCCGAAGGGAGTGAAAGATGGAGAGCGAGAATCGATCATAAGGTCCGAAGTAGAAGTGGGATTGCCACTTTCAGAAATTTCAAGTACTTCTTGAACATATTCTTCACAAGCAATGTCAATAACATCGACTCGGTTAACCGATTCAATGATATTGTAGGAGAAAGTCTTAGTATCACCAACTTTGAAAGTCACGGATTGGTCATCGTGCCTAAGGGTCATTTGTTCACCGTGAACATCGATCAAGGCACGTGCCGTCCTCAAGAAAGGTCTTCCTAAGATTAGGGGAACCCGAGGATCGGCAACGTAATCAACGACCACAAAATCGGCAGGAAAGAAGAACGTTCCAACTTTCACGAAAACATCCTCGGCGATGCCGGTGGGAGTAGAAATATGTTCGGTCGGCAGTTAAAGTATCATTCGGGTTTTGGTCAAAGCTGGGAGACTTAGTTCTTTCCAAAAATGGAGAGATGGAATTAGGTTGATGCTTGGCTCCGAGATCGGGCCAAGGTAAGCATTCATTCATCCTCCGAAAAATCACACGGTATAAGAAATCTGCCGGGGTCTCCAAGTTTCTCGGGAAACTTTTTTAGGATAACCGCCGAGCAATTCTCGTTTACCGGTGTCTTTGTCAACTCAATCATCTTATCCTTGTCATTGAGGAGCTTTCTAAACATTGGTGCAAATTTAGGCATGTGTAGGAGAGCGTCCGCGAAACTTAGCTCGAAATGGAGATTCCAAAAATCTCCATAATTTTAAAGCTAGAAGATTGTCTTTTTCACGGAGCTTTTCTTTGTTGGCCCTATGGGGCCGAGGGGGGGGGGGGGGGGGGGGGGGGGGGGGGGATGGATAAGGCAAGGTGGTTTAGTCTTGAAGCAACAAGGCTCACCAATTTGGTCAGTAGTTTGGGACCACTGGAGGTTGGATGCTTTTAGGTGCATTGGTTGCAACGTATCATTTTGTCACCTCGGGTTCTTTTCCTTCTCTTTAGGAGGAGAAGAAATTTAAGGTCCATTATAGGAAATACCGCTTCGGGTAGTGATTCCTTTCACATCACTTTTCGGGTTAGAATGGTGTGCTTCGGAAGAGAACCCGATACCAAAGTAGAAGCGGTATTACTATTTACGAATTTGGTGATCAGGTCCGTTATATTTGCCATTTGATTTTGCATATTTTGCATAACCGCGTCATTAGCTTTGACGTAGTTATCAAAATCGGGCTTAGACACACCTGGTGCTGGTGGAACTGGAGCTTGGTAAGCTGGAGCTTGAAAAGTCGGGGGTTGATTAATCTGGGGTTGGTAAACTTGTCCTTGATTGAAATTATTACCCCGATTTTGGTTAAAATTGTTCCCCCGATTTTGGTTGTTTTGATGGTTTTGCATAGGAGGAAAACCGGGAGGTCGAATTTGGTTAGCAACCATCTGAGGTCGGTAACTGGCATTCCCTTGGTTGTAGTTAACTGCGGCGGCTTGTGACACGTATTCTTGGATATTGTCACGATAAATGTTGCCATCGGTGGCTGGACAATTTTGGTAAGAATGACCACCCCCGCAAGTTACACAACTTTGCTCGACTGCTTTTACAGGAGCGGGAGCTGGAGTTTGGTTTTTCTTATCGAGAATCAATGCTCTAACCATATCTTTCAGCTCAGCAACATCGGATGAAACTGCTGGGGTAGAAGAGCTCGTACTCACTTTGGAAACAATGGCCTTGCTTCGTGATTGACGAACTTTGGACTTGCTCTCGATGATTTTTAGGCATTCTCGAGGCATTTTATCCAAAAAGTTACCACCGCTGCGGTTCAATGAATCTTGATCATTCGAATTTAGGGCATTATAGAATGTATCGAGTTGATGCAATTCTGAAAACCCATGATGCGGGCATCCCCTAAGAAGATCATTGAATCGGTCCCATGCCTCATAAAACGTTTCATCAAATTTTTGTTGAAATCTTGTGATTTCATTTCGAAGATTTGTTGTTTTAGAGGGAGGGAAGAATTTGTTAATGAATTTCGAAACAAGATCATCCCATGTAAGAATCGATTGAGGGGGCTCTTTTTCAAGCCAAATCCGGGCTGCTCCCTCGAGGGAAAATGGGAAAAGCATAAGCTTAACCGACGTACTCGGGACGTTTGGGAACTTCATCGTAGAAGTGATCTTGTTGAAATATCGGATGTGGGCATGTGGGTCTTCTTTATCGTGTCCAAAAAATTGCTTGTTTTGAACAAGATTAAGTAGACCATGCTTGATCTCAAAGTTGTTCGCGTTGATCTCGGGAACAACGATTGCATCCTCGTAACCCTCGGTGGGTGCCTCGAGCAATTGAGCCATAGTACGATTATCGTCCATCGTAACTATGGGAGGATTGAAAATTTCTTGATTGTTATTTGGGTTCTCAAGATTTGGTGGTTCAACAAAAGTTTGTCGGACTTGCTGTTGTCGACGTTTACGGGCTTGAGATCGAGTGCGCATGCACAGAATAGAAATATAAAAAGAAAATTTACACTAATTTTTTTTGTTTTTGGCTTTATGATTTATTCACAATTGATTTTTACGGACAATGAGATAAGACAACTTCAACCAAATAATCTACTTACTTCACGGTAGCTCTCAAAAAGATAAACGCACAGGTGAGCGGAGGAGTAGGAATAGCGCGAAGCTTATTTCTCCTTTCGGGTCGTAGTTCCTAGGAAAAACCCTCCTTATACCACTTTTAGCTTGTTTAACTTTTCAGGTGAGCCGTAGGTCGTAAGAGACACAATGGCAAGTTTTTGGAATCTTTTTGTTCGAGTTGGGAACAACAAAGTTCTCCGGAAGTTATATGATAATACCCTCAATTAAGAATATTATATTTTGGATTTTTAACCAATTTGTGAATTTTATTTCTTTTTATGGAAAATGTTTTTATATTTTTGGTTTTTTTTTTCGTTTTTTTTAGATGATAATTATACTAATAAAAGAAAATGAAAAATATTTTTGTACTTTTTATGTTTTTATAAAGAAAATATTCACAGATTTAAACATAAATTGTCAATACGTAGCGATAATCTTTTTCACTGCCTCCCCGGCAGCGGCGCCAAAATTTGACTTCGCTTCTTCTCACCCCTATTTATATACCAATAAATATTAATACACGACAAGGATCAGAATCCGCGAGACCAATTAAACCGGAAGTAGTATAGGGTGTCTCCGGGTTCGTTAGGTCCAACGAGGCTTGAATTCAAAATCGAAAGACGAATTGATAATCGATGTTTGAATATGACAAGGAATGATTGGGCTCTAACACTGATAAGCAAATGCACATAAAAATAAGCAAAGAAAATAAGCTGGAACAAGAATAAAAGCTAGAAATGGTAAAAACACTTAAAACTTTTACACAAAGATACAAGTAAGCTCAAATAAGCTTAAGATAAACTAAATAAGCTAAACTAACTCTAAATAAGCAAATTCAGCATGCAATTAAGCTAAATTAAACAAGAGAAACACAACAGTACTAACAGTGCTAACTACCAGTACTAACTTGGAGTTAGTACTGCTAGCTTTAAGTTAGTACTGCTAGCTTTAAGTTAGTACTGTTAGCTTAAGGTTAGTACTGTTAGCTTAAGGTTAGTACTACTAGCCTTAACAAAACACAATTAAACAAGAAATAAGCAAATAAACTAAAACAAATATTTACCTAACCCTAATAAGCACTCAGTAATAAGAATAAGCAACTAGAACAAACCAAAATGGAAAATAAGCTAAGAAGCTACAAACTGATACACTATTGAAAATACTTTGAAAAGGAAAATAAGCTTAAATAAGCTTACTCCTAAAAACAGTAAAGGGAAATGGTTTAATCTACTCTAAAAAGCTAAGGAAATCTTAAACAAGCTAAAATAATAAGCCGATAAGCTAAAATGGACTAACAGTACTAACAGTACTAACTAACAGTTCTAACTTGGAGTTAGTACTGGTAGCTTTAAGTTAGTACTGTTCCAAAAGTGAGCTAGCAGTACTAACTCTAAGTTAGTACTGCTAGTTGAAAATACCCCTAAAAGTTTTCAAAAATCATTTTTCTTTTTATATTAATTAAAAACAGATTATCAAATAACAAATTAAAACACTTTTAAGCAAAATAAGCACTTAAATAAGCTGAAATGGCCTAGTAGTGTTAACTCAATACTAACAGTTTTATCAAATGAACTAACAGTACTAAGTAAGAAAGTTACACAAATCACTTTTACACTAACAATTCAGCAAGATAAGCACTATAAGCAGTTCTGTAGTAAATAAGGAAAACAAGAAAAAGAGTGACTTACAATACCCTTGCTCAAAACAGGGTCAAACAATGAATCTACAAGCTCTAGCTTGCATAAAACAAGCTAGTAGTGTTCATAAGCCCATCCAGAACTGGCTTATCATCCATAAAGTAAGCTGTGGTGTATTTGCGAGTAATTTTTGTGATTTTCTCTTAACTACTTAACTTTTTATTTTTACTTAATGAAAACATCTTATAAATAAGCTGTGTTGAGAGCTTTTTGAACACATAACAACACAATTAAGAAACTTAGCACTTGGAATTGTAATTTGACTTAAAACATTAATTTTGCATTAAAAACTTGAAAGTGTTACAAAGCTAAAAGTTAAAACTGTAAATGACTGAAAATAATCTAAATTAATTTAAGATTAAAAAAACATAAAAACATACATTAACTAGTTACTAAGATGCCTCAAAGGCTTACAAAAGGCTCTATTTATAGCCGAAGTCTTCTTCTCTTGGACTTGCAGCTTGTGCTTCTTTGGTGAGAGCAAAAACCAAGTGTGCTTGTTGTGTGAGGTGATTCTAAAGCAAATCCCAGCCTTTTATTTCTTTTGTGCTTCTTTGGAGTTAATCTCAAGCCATGAAGGATTCTTGGGAAAGTGAGGGATTGCTCAACATGGCATTATACAGCTGGGGAAATAAGTAGGGTGGTTGAAATGATTTTGGCTAGGGTGTCGAGTGGTTTTGCAGGGGAGAAGGTATCGGACGACATCCAAGTTGTACCTGGGTTTTTGAGGCGGGAAAGAAGGCTTTTAGGGAAGTAGGCAATTTTGTCCCCTCAAGTTATATAACTTAAATGTAATCTCTGCCCGGTTTGCAACTTTGACCCTTGTCTTTTTATCTTTTGTAATACAACTTGAGGCTTGGCAGATTTAGTCCCTCAAGTTATATTTTCTTCATGTGGATGACTTTAGACTTTGACTTGACTTGGACTTTTCCATCTCGTGCTTGGTTTTACTTGTTTTTGGCCTTCTTTTAGAATATCCGTTTTTTGCACAATACAAATGCAAACATACAAATACAATGTATTTTTGGTACGTTTTTAGTCTTTTAAGTCCGTTTTTAATGGAAAATGGTATGTGTAATTAAGCACATATCAAACATATCCTCATGGTTAAACATTTTGTCAATTAAGCTTCCCCAAAATCCATATGTTTACCATCTCTTTAAATTTCAAATTCTGTAGGTATTTTGTAATGATTACTTTATGAAGAAAATTAACGGTTATTGTAAAGGAACGTACCTGTGACAATGTTTGAATTGGGGTTTGCTCCTCCTCCAATAGCGTAAGCCTTTGCCGTAGCTTTATTACTTCCAGTCTGGTTTCCAGTCTTGTTTCCATTCTTGTTTCCAGTCATGTTTCCACGGTTTTGATTTCTTAACTTAGGAGAATCTTTCCTAAAATGTCCTGGCTTTCCACACTCATAACAAACAATACCCGGCTGACTCCCAACTGGGGCTCTCTAAGTGTTTGGAGTAACTGTTGTCATACAATCCCTAGTTATATGACCGACTCTCTTACAGTTTCCACATCTTACAGTACACGGCCCTGCATGGTGCAACTTGCACTTGTTGCAGTAGGGAAGAGATCCAACACCCCTTTTTCTCATTGTTCCCAGCCGTGTAAGCTCTTGCCATATTCTGGCCTCTAACATTTTGTCGCTTGAAAACTGGTTGTTGCCCATGATTGTCTCTCGGGTTGTTATCCAACCTTCTCTTATTTTTAGCACTTCTAGCATATTGATATGTGTCAAATACACACATCCATTTATACCAAAAATGACCCTAAATGACCAAAAACACAGTGAAAATGGCAAAAATATGCTTGTTTTGTGTTTGTGTGTATGCAGGTACGGATAAGACAAAAATCATAAGAAAACCGTTCAAAACGGGCAAACACGGACACGAGAATGGAAGAGCGTGCAAGAACCGGAAGCCAAAGTCAAAAAGTCAACCCTGGTTAATTCTCAGTCAACTCAGTCAAACCACAAAAACCCAAAGTTACAAATCTAGTCCCTCAAGTTTCCAAAGTTACACAAATGGTCCTTGGAGTCTAAATGGGCCCATTATCCCTAAAAACCTCACCCGGATCCAAAGCACAAAATAAAAGCCCAAATATCCAATCCATTATAAGCCCAATATCCTTTTATAAACTCTAGGGACCAATTCTGCCAAGATTGAAAGTTATTTAACACTTAGACTTTTCCCTAAAAAAGAGGAGGACCCAAGTTGCCAATAACCCAAAGTTTAAATCCTATTTACCCTGTTCAGTTAAAAATAAGCGGGAAAAGAAGTTACACTATTCATCATCTTCCCAAACGTGCCCTCTCCTCAAAACAAAGGGCTTAATCAAATTAAAGGGGTCAATAGAGTCAACGTCATGGGCTAAAGGACAACCTTGGCAGGTTAAACGTCACTTCAAGGCAGCCCTATTTGCTAACCAAACAAAGAATTACACTGTAAAGATAAAGCCAAGGAAAGGTGTCATTTTACACTAAAAGTTACTCACAGAAGTAACACAATGGTCTCAATCACGGATTGCCACGCTGGCAAATTCGTGTGAGCTCATTAGTGGAGTCTCTAATGGCAAATATTAATTCCCAATGATTGAAAAATGTAGGGTACGGAATGATAGGCGCATCTAACTGAATTTTTGGTGCTAAACCGTCTTGGAATGCTATAAATAGAAGCCGCACTCACAACACTACAACATCTTTTCCTGTATTTATTTAAAAAAGTAGTAAGTAGCTTAGGTTTTAGCTTAATTTTAAAATTTAGTTTATGTAATTGTTAATTTCTGTTAAAGCTTGTGTAATTTGCTTCTCAAGTATTGTAAACAAGTTTTTTAAGTAATGGAAATTAAGTTTTGCTTTGAAATAAATCTAGTCATAAATCAACTCTCAAGCTCTTTAAGTCTATAAGCTTGAATATGAGTTTAATCAAGTCATAAAACATACCTAAACCTTAAAAAAAAACCAAAGCTAATAGCCTTAGCTTAATTGATTTTTGGACTCATGGAAGGGGATTCAACATGAAGGAATCCCAATGACTTTTTACCTAGTCTTATCCACAAGTGATAAGCCTAGAGCTGTAGATAAGCTTACGAGCATTTAAAGCTTTTTGATTAAGCCAAAGAAATCTGTAAGTCTTTTATTTACTTCCTTGTCTTTTAAATTTTAGCTTAAAATTACTTAAGTAGCTTAGTTTTGCTTATTTGCTTATTAATTGTTCTTATTTGCTTATCTTGCTTATAATATGGCTTATTTGTGCTTATTTCCATCTATTTTGCTTATTAATCATGTTTTACTATCTGTTTTTAGCTAGTATAGTTTAGAGCTTAGTTTTTCATAGTTTGCCTTTAAAAATCATAAAAACCAAAAAAAATTAGTTAGCAATAGTGTAGATCTTTGATTTCAGCTTTAGTAATTGTTGATTTATGAATGTTAGGGTAGTTTTAAGCTAATGAATATCTGGTAGTAAGAATTTAATAAGTGGATTTTAATTGATAAGCTAAATGGAATCTATCAAGGATTTTAAGGGGTGTTTGGATTTAGCTTGTTTGACCTAAAAAAGTCAAAAGTAACTTGTGTTTTCATTTTGGATAGTTAGATTATCATATTTGTTTAGGTTTTGAGTTAATTTAAAGGATTAGATTTAGCTTAAATTCAGTTTATGGCTTATAATTTGTGATTCAGCAACAGGGTAATTTTTCACTTTATTTTACTAGCTAAAATTTAACTCAAGCCCTAGTAGGCTTGGTTTGTGTTCAATTTGAATTCATATACACTCAATAAGAGAGTGTAGTGCAGGACTTCCCTCAAGGAAGACTGCAATTGAGATTTGTGGCTTTGCCATTTGCATCAGCAGTGGTAACCATAGTTACTACTGCTGTCCTTTTTTATTTCACTTAGGATTGTTAAATTAGTTTTTAGGCTTTAAAATTCAGTATAAATCTAGATTACATATAGGTTAATATAGATTAGTACTTGTTTTCTCAATTCTAGCTTAACTTGTCAGGCTAATTTAGCATTAAAGTTCATCAAAATTCTAAAAAGTCCAAAATCAGTAGTAACTTAGTTTAAGCTTTTAAATTGGAAACTTAGCTTATAGTAGTTATTTTAATAATTTGGATTCATAGCTTAGTAGGTAATTGTTAAGTTCTTATAAGCTCAACTTCTGTCTCAGCCTATTGAGCTTATTGGCTTATTTAGATTTTGAGTTCTAAAGTGCCTAGTTCTGAGTTAGTTGTTTTGATCTTTAGTTTTAGTAAGCCTTAAGTGTTTTTAGTCATAGCAGCTTATCATTTTTAGCTTATGCACATCATTAGGATTCTAGAACAGCTTTTGGTTTGAAAAATGAGCTTATATTGAAGCTTGTGCAAGGCTTTTAGTAAAAACAAGCAAAAGTGAGCTTAAAAGCTCATTTACTGAGACAACAGCTTTCATAAGCTCTTTGAGAGCTTATCTTTGAGTTTGAGCTTATTGTTATTTTATTAAAAGTGCTTAGAATAGTGTCCTAAATAAGTTCCAGTTTTTAAATTTTAAAAAATAAAAAAATTGCAAAAAATGGGGGTTTGCCAGACTTGAACCCGAGACCTCTAGCACACAACAGACACGACTTAACACTTGTGCTACAATAGCTCATCCGATGAGCTATTGAAGCACATTTGTTTTGTACACGTTTTCTTTTCTTTTTCTTAAATATAAGCCGTAGCTAAATAAGCTGTTTTCACAGCTTATTTGATAAGCTGTGCTTGTCCTTTTATTTTTCTAATGATCTTTATTGCATCTTAGATTTTTCCTAAATTTTTTACAGTTTTTCATTAATTAGTTTAATTTCTAGGGTTTTTCGAAAGTTTAAATTTTAGAAAATTCATTAAAAATAGAAAAAGTTTCAGATTATTACAAAAAAATAGCTTTTAGTTTTATAAAAAGTACTTTTAGGTTTACATTCAGAAAAATCATTTTCATCACTTTTAGATTTTAATTTTCATTTTTAAGCTTTTATTTTTAATTTTAAAAATAGGATTTTAATTTTAAAAATAGTTAAAACTAGTTTTCTGAGTTTTTATGTTATTTTAGACTTTTCTAAGTTTAAAAATCATTTTTTACTAATTTTTAGGGTTTTAGTTTTGCTATTTGTACTAGGATTTTATTAGATTAAATAGTATTAATTTTTATTAAATCAAAAAATATCAAAAAAAAAAAATATTTTTCCTTTTTCCCAATAATTTTTTTTTGTCCTTATTTTAGGTTTAGAAAAATTTGTTTGCAATTTTTTAAAGTATAAATTTTGTACTTTATTTGCTTAATTATCGCGTTTTATTTGTTTCCCGTTAATTGTTTAAGTGTTTAATTGCTTTTAATTGTTCATTTTAATTATTGCTTTTATTTAGTAGTTATAGATACTCAAAAATATCTTTTCTCTCATTCAAATCATAATCCAAGCTAAAGCAAGGTTTCAATTTCACAAGTCGTTGGGGAAACGACCCGGGTGATCATTCTTCCCGGTTAAATATACGTATTATATATTATATATATATATCTTTTAGAGTGAGCTTTTCTTAAGGAAGACTTTCGAAAAGTTCTTAATTGCTCTTTGGAATATTATAACACACGGACAAAAAAAACGGAAATGACAAAATAAACCCTAATTAGCACCTTAACCTAGAATTTGAATTAACAATCTAATTCTATGAGTAAAAATAAAGGGATTTGCAAAATTTGAAAACTTAACGATAAAATTTGAAAGAAATCACAAAAACGAATAACGGGAATCGAAAACCGAGCCCTAAAAGCTAAAATGCTCAAAAATAAACCTACGAGAGTCAAACTAATTTTCCTACGTTCTAAATGATAAAAGAAAATTTTCTAAAAAAGATTTTTATTTTTTTGATTATTTTTCTATTTTTTATGATTTTTAAAATTTTTAATGAAAATAAATGATTAAAAATACTAATTAACTATAAAAATTCTAGAAAAATTACAAAAAATAGATTATACTAATTAAAACCTAGGAAAAATAAACCCGATGTCACAGCTTATTAAATAAGCCGCGAAACAAGCTTAAACAGCTTAATAAGCTTATTGGGCCAAAACGTGTATAAAGAATTGATTGTGCAAGGGTCTTATGAAAAAGACCCAAGGGCACAGCGGTAGTGTGTGATGTGTGATGTGTTATAAAAGGTTGAGGTGTTGAGGTCGGGGGTTCGAGTCTTGCTCACCCCCGACTTCCACTTCCCTTTTTTTTGTTTTTATAAAAAACTTAAAGAACAAAAGTTTTAGATTGAGCTTTTTTGAACAACTTTAACAAAACAACTATAAGCTTAAACTCAAAATTAAGCTCAAAAACAGCTTATGAAGTTGCTGTCTCAGAAATAAGCTTTTAAAAGCCTAAAAGCTACTTTTCATTTAAAGGCTTGCACACTACTCAAATTAAGCTCAATTTTGAAACTAAAAGCTGTCCTAGATAGCTTATGACATATAGAAGCTAATTATGAAAAGCTAAATTAACCAAAAACACTATAGGACTCCTAAATTTAATGATTAAAATAGTAAACTAAAAAAAAGCACTTAGACTTAAAAACTAAATAAGCTATAACCTAGAATAAGCTAAAACAGAAGCTCAACTTTTGAAAACTTAATAACCTACACATAAGCTATAAATTCAAACTATAAAAGCAATTTCTATAAGCTAAAAATCTAAACTTAGAAGCTAGGATCCATTAGCTACTGTTTTTGGCTTTTTGAGATTTTTAATGAACTTTTAAGGCTAAATTAACCTAAGAAATAAGCTAGAAACTTGAATTCAAGTTTTAATCTATATTAAGCTATATGTGAACTATAAGACTTCTAAATTTTAATCTCTAAATCCTAAAAACTCTAGCTTAAAATGAAGCTAAAAGAACAGCAGTAGTAACTGCTGTTACTACTGCTGATGCAAATGACCAAATGGGTAAAACCAACTTGCAGGTGTCCTTAAGGGACAAACCTGCACTAGACACTCCTATTGAGTGTCTAAGAACACCTAGCAAACAAAATCCAAGACTAGGAAGGCTTGGATCAAATTTTAACAATCAAAGAAAAAGGGAAAAACTCCCCTGGTGCAGGAGCTAAAAGATTAGGCCTTAACTTTTTATGATATGAAATCTAACTTGTGAAAATAGTTTTTCTACTCATTTTAAATGAAAATCAAACTGACTCAAATGATTTGCTCAACTTAATTTGACTTTAAAGAGTCATAACTGCATAATCCAAACACTCCTTAAGCTATTGACAGATTTAATAAAACTTGACTAAATGAAATCTAGCTAGCAAATCTAAAGTACCAGATCTCAAATAGCTTATAACAAGCTTAATAAACACAAATCAACAATTAATTAGCTAAACACTAAGATCTACAAACTTATACTAATATTTTTGGCTTTTTACTGATTTTATGACAATTCAAAACTAATCTAAGATATAAGCTACACTAACTAAAGATAAATGATCAATTAAAACTAAATAGCACATGAGATGACAATTAGAACAAATAATCAAGAAAATAAGCAGAATAAGCAAATAAGCAAATCTAAACTAGGATATTAAGAATAGGAAAAGAAATAGAAAACTAACCAATTGCCTTAGCAAAACAAAGGCAAAAATGCTCAAAGAGCTTATCAACAGCTTTGGCTTATCAAAGTTAAGCTAGTGAAAGTCCTTGGAAACTCATCCTTTGCTAGTTTCCCTTCCATAAGCTCAAAGTCCAATAAGTCAAGGTTATTTAAAGCTGATTTTAGAAGTTTAAGTAGATTAAAGGATTAATTAAGCTCAATCCTAGCTTAGAGACTAAGAGAGCTTGAATGAGCTTACTGGAAGCTTATAAGAGCTTATGCAATAGTTACATTATTTGAGAGAACTTAAAAGCTTATGACAGAATTTTAAAAGCAAAACTCAATTTATTTAACTAAAAGCTTGATTACATTACTTCTGAAAATGAAAATTACAAAGGCTAACTTAAGAAAATTACATGAAAATTTCATAAGCTAAAGCTCTAAAAAGCTAAACTAAATTAAGCTAGAAATCTAAAAGCTAAAACTAGGTAAAGAAAAGACGCCTTTGTGTGTGAGGAGTGAAGGGCTATTTATAGCATCCAGCTGAACCTTCTAGTCCCCTTTTCAGTTAGACGCTCCTCTTGATCATAGCCTTCCATTCCTCTAATCATTGAGTCTTTGTTTTTTAACCGTTGGATTAGATTTGGGACACACGGATTGCCAGCGTGGCATCCGTGTGTCAGAGGCCTCTGTGCTTCTTGTGTGAGTACCTCAAGTGCAAATCCCAACATTCCCTTGTGCTACTTGTCAGTCCACGTGTCCTTTTCATTAGGGCTTGACCAATGGCATTGTTTGGTGACGATTTTAACCTGCCATCTCATTCCTTTGTACTTGAATTGTCCTTTTTGGCCCCCAATTGTTATTTGCCCCATGGTTTTAACCCTTTGGTTAATTGGGGAAGGAGATGAACAGTAAAAACTGTATCTCCCGCCCTTTTTTAACTTATAAATGGTGCGTTTAATTTGTTTGACCCGGGGCTTTTTCCTTTGACTTGGGTTTGGGCCGGGTTATAATGGATTTGGGCTTGGGATATGGGGTAACAGGTTTTGGATATGGGATTTTAACAAATGTTAACTTTTGTTTTATAAATGTTAACGGGTATTAACATTTAGGGATTAGGGACCACTTTTGTAATTTTAGATTTTACGAGGGACTGAATTGTAACTTTTAGGATTTTTTTTTTTTGTCTTTTTGTGATTTTGACCATGTTGACCAAGAGTTGACTGGAGGTTGACTTGATAGCATTCTTCCGGCTCTTTGCGTGCTCTTCCGTTCCCGTGTTCGTTTTTGCCCGGTTTTAACCGTTTTCTTGTGATTTTTGCTTTATCCGTACCTACACAATAAGAAAGACAAAACAAGCAATATACAAGCATTTTATACACAGTTTTGGTCTTTTAAGGGTCATTTTTGATATAAAAAGGATATGTGTTTTCACACATATCAAATGACTCAAAGACGTTGTCTGCAATGGTTGTTTTAATACACAAGCGCTTCCTGTGATAAAAGGAGTTATCCTCCTCCTCTTCTTGCAAACAAGATCCCCATTTAGAGGAAATTTTCTCAAAAGTATTTTGAGACCAGACACATAAAGGGAATCCTTCAATGTTTATCCAAGCCACCCTTTCATCAATACAAAAGGAGTTGGATGCCTGCTGTATAGTAGAGAACCAAGAATTAACCCCAATGTGAG